>JABEVN020003302.1:0-18707 GCA_013146195.2 Codonopsis lanceolata | reverse complement strand
TGCCTCTCTCGGAGCCAGTCTTAGTAGAGATAGCTAGACTAAGTACTTACATAAAAACATGAATATCGAGTACAAAGTAAAGCGAGTTTAAATCTTTAGAAATAAGCACATGAAATAAAAGATTTAAGCGAAGTTTAAATAGACGAGATCATGATAAGATAGATCAATTTAAACTTAAAAGAAACACAAATCATCTGTTATTAAGCAATTTGCGAACAGCCAGAAGTTTTTCAAACAGCAGAGTTTGAATCAAAAAATATAGAAACGATACCAACATGTTCGTAATAGATGTGGTGGAGTGCGTCATGCCTTAAGTAGTCACCAACCGCATTTCGATTCATCATTGAGGCGTTCATCAAGTACATTATGTTCTTCAATAAGAGCTTGATTCAAAAAGTGCGTAGCTCTCTCCTCCCACGATGGCAAAGAACAACCGCCTTTGTTCTCTAGGCGGCCAGCTCGCTCATTGGCACGTTCGACATGGCGAACATCGGTGAAAGTCGGCAACCTCATCGCCTGTTGATGACGGCTCGCGCCAAGTTGGTCTTGAGCTCGTCAAAAGGTCACGACGCCCATCTTGTCTATAGTGAAGCATGCCGTCGAGACGCCATTGGTCTTGAAGCAGAAACCAATGAGTAGTGAAAGCTTGAGCGGTATCGTTCATTGGTGATCAACAATCTTCCGATATCGAAGATTGTAGCATGAGTGGCATTTAAACCATAGTTAAGTACTTCGACTATTGGGCCATGGAAGAGATCGTGTTGTTGAGCCGCTTAGGTTGGCATTGTTGTTGCGAAGGAGGTCGAGAAGAGCGGTCGGTGAGTGTTTGAAGGAAGGTAAGAAGGGTTAAGATTGGCCGAGATATGGGTTTCGAAGGGTTAGGAGCGAGTTTGGAGAGGAGGAAGAGAAGCCGAGGTTGGTGAAAGCAGACCGAGGCCGAATGAGGAGAAGAGGGTTTAGAATCAAGTTCAATGTCAGTGTCTGAGCTACTGACATTGGAGGAAGTAGAAGAGGAAGAAGAGGCTTCTAGAAGATAGGAGGAAAAAGGATAATCAGGTAAAAGAATGAAATTTGGAGGAGAGATAGAAGGGTAGAGAAGTTCAGAGATGGAAGTGAGATTAAAGAGAAAAGAATGAGTAGTAGAAGAGATAAAGGGGGAGCAATCAGACCGTATAAGTCATCGAGAGATGGAAATGGGGTAATGCTTGGGATATAGGAGGAAGATTTGGTAGGAATGTCGCTTCACTACAAGAAAAAGTCATTTTGCTACTTAAAAAAATTTGTAGCCAAAAATATCACTTTGTCGCTAATGACATTTGACGACGAAATGACTTTCGTCGCATTTTCGCCGCCTATGCAACGCCGCTAGTAGTTATTGGCGACTTAAAAATGTTGTCGTCGTCAAATGGCATAATTTGTCTACGTACGCAAAATTTCGTCGCAAATTGTCTTCGTCGCAAATACGTCTATAATACCTACAAAATTGTTCGTCGCAAGACCTCAGCGTTTTAACTACAAAATATAGTTCGTAGTTAATGGGCTACCGTTTAACTACAAAATATTTCGTAGATATTGGGGTTTTATTTAACTACGAATTATTTCGTAGTTGTTGGAGTGTTATTTTACTATGAAATAATTTGTAGCTATTGGGTTGTCATTTTAACCATGAAATAATTCGTAGCTGTTGGGTTGTTATTTTACTAAGAAATAATTCGTAGCTGTTCGGTTGCTATTTAACCATGAAATAATTCGTAGCTGCTCGGTTGTTATTTAACTATGAAATAATTCGTAGCTGTTGGGTTATTTTATAACTACAAAACAATTTGTAGGTGATGTGTTGTTAGTTGTAATGGGATTGTTGTTTAACTACGAAATTATTATGTTGTTTTTCTTATAACTACCAAAATATGTAGATGGCTATCATGTAACATAATCATCCATATTTTTTTGAAGACCATCATATTATAGATTAAAAAACATATACAACTTTGTTCATAGATGCACCAATACTGGTCTTCAATACATGAAATGTGAATCTTACCATAAACATAGTAACGACTAGACAGCTATATAGCAATCTATTGTCCAAAAACAAGAGAAACTAGCTTCGCTTCCAAAAGTATGCAAACCACCTATTTTTAAAAACAAAAAAAACGACTTTCTCGCTGGCTAGTAAGTCTCTCAACTTGCAGATGAGCCTCCTGCATAATTCTTTATTGATAAAATGCAGCTATATATATCACAAACGTCATATATACCAAGTCCTCTTGCACTTCAAGGTGACCTAAAATCTGCAAAAGTAAATAGGAGCAGTGAAGATGACATACATATTATGATGATTCAAGTATATATAAATTCATTAATATAAATTCAACTGGTTGTATTTCATAGCAAAATTAAAGGCATGGAAAAGAAAAAGATCCTCTTGGACTTCGAGAAAAGGAAGAAAAATAAAGTTAAGTCTATCCCAAACTTAAAATAAAAAAAATAAAAAAAAACAGCATCAAACCTTAGAACCTCATAATACTACTCAAAAAATGTGTTCATTCTTGTGATAAACTCATCGATTTAATAGTCACGATTTCGAGTATCTCCACCCTCAACATAGTGGTTTCTCTTCTTTTTTAGACCACCCAATGGAGCCTTCAACTTGAATGGCCAAGGAAGTTGTTGGCCTCCTTAAAATGGGAACCAACTGTTAAGATTTCATTAATTGAACTACCACAAAGTTTGGTATTAAGGCGAATGAGATATTAAACACTTAGAAAGGCATTTATTTCAAGTATTTTTATTTTGTATGCAAATGAATCTTGTACAAACACAAAACGTATAGTGCAAAACAATAAAAATTCCAAGAACCAGCTAAGTACTCCAGACAAAGGATGAAATCAATAACTTTTTTATGATTCAACACCTGATTATACCCCATGATTCTGCCTGGAAATTGAACGACTTGCCATTAGTTTGCTCGCTTAGAATGTCTTGTATAGTTGATCTAACATTATAAATTTATAGAGATTTTACTGTCTTGTTTCAAACTAACATGCACAAGCCGGAGCGCTTGCATCAGGTCCCATTTCCAAGTCTCCCACACACAAAACAATAGAAAATAATACCAGACAAATACCTAATACAGTAAGCCTAAAAATTGTCGCAGCTAATGCACAAGACCACCAACTTTTAAGCTTGCAAATAATAACTTACGAACACCTATGCTCCAAGTTCTTACTCCAAGCAAATGCACTAGACCACAAATGAACTTCCGATCCTTAACGGATGAAACCCTAGACAAATATGACTAGCAATCCAAGCAGGCGAAAACTGGTAGGTAGACTAGGTAGCCCCAAGTAAAGACCAGACAAAAGGCACATTGCAAGGTAACCAAACTAATCAAGACAAATAATCTAAAACAATATAATAAATATAAACAAGCTAATCTTGCAGAAACTATTCAAAAGCACAAGCAGAAGTATTTTACCAACTCAAAACCCACTGTAATATTAACTTAACTCAACAGACGTCAATCACTGGCCTTCCATCTTCCATCACTGCCTATCAAGCAACTGAGGTGCTCTTACATCCCTAAACAGCTCAATCCCTACCACTATCCTCACAAGTGAGGCTTGAAGAACCATAAGGAAAGGCAGTAGAGCCAGAGACCAAAACTCCTAAAAGACCAAAAACAAAATTGAAAACTAGTAATTGCAACAACATTATTTTGTCCAACCACAAAGAAAAGATTCTTTAGTTAGATATAAACAGTATTGCAACAAAAGGATTTTATCCAACAACATTTTATATGCTAACTCAGTTATATGGGATTTTTAAATCTGATTTGTTCAATTGATGACCGACTCTCACTCGACTAATTCTTTAACATGTCATGAGGTTGTAACATCTTTAGATACTATGCTTTCTTTTGTTTCATTTAGTGTAGTTGATTGTATAGAGCCTGGCATCTTCTTTTTTTGGAATTCTCTTCGCATAGGCTACAAAAATTGGTCATCCACCTTTGAGTTTCCTTATAATCATGTTTTTGTTACCGAAATGCTTTTAAAGATGTAGATGTGGAGTCTGCAAAAGCAAGTCATGTTTTGAGCCGTTATATGGTATGGGATACAGTTGTACATTGCATCGAGCACTACCCTTGGTGAGCATGTTTTACTTGAAGCAGTCATGTTTTGTTTTAATACAATTGACAAATAGGTCTAGTGTCATACTTGAACATGACAACACAGAAATGGTTCTTCCAAATCAGTTGACCCGAAGATAATTCCAGTAGTGGTGCTCTATTCTAAACTATTATTCCAAAATTTTGCCTCAATACCCTGCTACAAAGAAACATAATACTCCAATGCAAGTCATGATAGAGAAAAAAAATGTGTCGTTATAAAAAGGAATGCTTTTTCAGGTCAAAAGCCAACAGGGCGATCGTCTTTGATTCGTGATATACCATAAAAGTACTCAAAACAAGAACAACATATTGAAGACCAACTGAAACATACAAAAAAGTCCTTAGTGTAGTAACAAGCAAATAAGATCTCGGCTTTGCAGCATGACAAATTCCTCCTCCTCCTTTTTAATATTGATTTTTTTAATGCAAATTAATCCCAAAAAAATATCACTTACAGGCCTATGTTAAGTAAACTCAACTTCTAAGACCCACAAGCTACGCTAACATTGCAACCAACAAACTAGTGCACCAACCAGCAAAGCAGTGCACCAACATTCACTTCCCCTTCAATTTTTTACTCAGTTTGTACTTATAAAAAAAAAAACTACTTAGTTTCTGCCAAACTGCCACCATTAAATAGAATTTGAGATTAATGTACTCATAAAACAAGTTAATATGCTGACCAAGAAGCAAGTTTATTCATATCCTATTTCTCTTTGTTTCATGAGTGAAAGGCATCTTGGTTTAGTGAACAGTCAGAAACTAATTCTTCTTAACAGAACCCAAAAGACAAAGTGATTATCAGCTACCATTTGGTGGTGGGCAAGCAGTATCCCTCGAGAATATGTACGACAAGGCCTAATGAGGTTGACACTTCAGTTAAACCTATGTAAATTAAGTATGCCAAGTAACATGTTATGGGGTTTAAACATATCAAAACTGCCCATCCTTGTTTGATACTACAAAACTATCATGCAAAGGAGAGAGAAAGGGATAGCAGAGAAGAAGATGAAAAAGAAGAATAAGAATAGACATACTAACCATGAACTAGGTAGAAGCATTCCGCTCCTCCATACCATCTCTTCCAATCTTTTACTTGAGCAAGTTCTTTATTTAATCTAACTCTTTCTTGCAATTCTGCACATCTCCAAACTTCTTTTCAGTCATAAAAGAAAAAAAAAACTTTAAAAAGAAAGAAGGGTGGGGGATGTTGGAGGGCAAGCAACTACCGAAAATTAAAGATTTCTCTACAATACATCTTTATTTTCCTGAAGGGCCGCTGCACTTGGCCTATATGTAAGTTTACCCCTAAATGTCAGCTAGTTTAATTTGGGAATATACAGGGTGAAAATAACTAGTCGCTTGTATATATACAGAGTATTCAGTATTCATATTTGAAACTTGATGGATAACAAATGAGTACTGGACAATTGGAATATCAAATTCAATTAGGCTTGACTGGTTCTGTAATTTTTATGCATGTATGGGCCTTCCATTTGTAGTAGTTATTCTGAACTACATACAGGACTACTTTTAAAAATGAAATACATGTACACTTTTAAAAATGAACTACATATAAGACCACTTTTAAAAAATGATACATGGATTAACTATTTTTTGTTGCTTGTACTTTCATCCCTCTCTAACTGTACCCCAAAAAAACATCTCTAACATGGTAGTAGTCGTTACTGGCAGACCTTTTGTTTTAGGCATTTCCTTGGATTTTGTTTATCTTCCTAAAAAGATACTTTACTTTTCCTCTCCTTCCTATTTCCCCAAAAGTCTTTTCATTAATTAAAGAGTTAAGGAGCTCAATTTTGTATCTTCAAACTGATAGGGTTGGTGGGTGGGTGGGTTCCATGGCCAAAACATGGTAATGGAGATGAATGTTGGGAAAAAAGATAAAGATAAAGATCTGAAAGGAACAATCTAAGACTGGCATTCTTATTACATAGATACAATTATTTTCCTTTTCACAGCAGCTATATATTAAGTTGCTTATTACAGTAGAATTCACTTTTGTAGGTACAGTAAATAGAATTGTGTTATACAGTCCAATTTTGATTAGACTCTGATAGTGAAATCTAGGAGTAAGAACCTGCACCTACAAAAAAGTACACCATATTCATGGTTTATCAATTTTAACCATTTCCAACCGACAAGAACTGCATTTAACAAAGATTTTGGGTGAAAATGGGGAAACTATGCTCCTCGTCAATATTATATGAAGAAATGAGCTGATTCTTGTTATGTGTCAAGTAATGCCAACTTCTTCTTGGTAACTCTAAGCATCATCAACTTAGTCTTATACCTTAATCTATGCGTCGTTAAAATGAAATTCAAAGTATATATTGTTCTGGTGATTCAAATCACCCAAAAGTTAAAGTTCTATAAAATTGAGATAGTTTGTGAAATTGTTGTACCTAATTACCCCATTCACAAACCACCGATGCAAGTGATTCAAGCATGGATGTCACATAAAGAAAGGGGAGATGTTCAAGTCTCCATATAGCCGTATAGGCAGCATATTGGAAGTGCTTGGGGATTATTAAAAAAAATTGGTAGACACATAGATACATTTTGTAGGTGATTTATTCAAAGTATGGCCACAGAAACTCAAGTACTTCTCAGTAAAGTGCCTCGTGCATCTACAGATCGTTTGAATAGTTTATTAAGGGATGGGAAAGAAGGTCCAATTCATCACACACAGAATCAAACTATCAAGTACACCATAATATTATCAAATCATATAAGAAATGCTCGAGGATCAAGCAAACATATCAACAAACTAAAGTCGAAAGCAGGAGAAAAGCCTATTTCATGATGGCATAGCAAGGAATTGTATGCAACAGAATCTTGACAACCATTAAGAAGAAGCAAAAGTAAGCTTTCCCCAATTCCAAATAGACTCAAAATAATTCATTACATAAAGCAAACAAGATTTTATAACCCTACAGCAACATTATTCTTCTTTTGTTTAAGCTACGAGAAGGTTGTGAGATGTTGTTGCTCAGAATGCAACAACCTTCTTTAGCCATGTTATGTATGCAATTGGTGGAAATACAGCTGGTCCAGGTTAACGGTGTTCATTTATTGTTGCACTTTTCAAACTTACATAACCTATTTTTCGCAATCTCAGTTTCTAACTTTTTTCTAAATTGGCAGGCGATGCTGTTGTTAATGTGTATATAAATCATAAGAAGAAGTTTGCTTTTGTGGAGATGAGATCTGTGAAGGAGGCCACTAATGCCATGGCTCTTGATGGTATAATATTTGAGGTATTTAATCGTATTGGCGAAGCTGCTGTAATTTAAGCCAATTAGTTTCTGTTTATACTCCCTGTGTACAAGAACGCTTCACCTGTTTTGATGCTTTGATTTATATATACTTTTACTTATCAAAAAAAAATTATGTTTATAGGATTAGTGTTTGGTTTTTGTCTTTGTTCTTCTTCAACATCCCAAAAACTATTTTTCTCCTTCTCACACCTTCACATTCTGACGGTTGAGCAGAGGAAAGATTCTCCCAATATTTTCATAATGAAAGGGCTCACTTTATATAATAGCACTGTTTTTTTCGTTGATTCAATTGCCCTTGCTTTGCTATTATGTTCATACACAGGGTGCTCCACTAAAGGTCAGAAGACCTAGTGATTAAAATCCTTCGTTGGTCGCTACGCTTGGTCCAAGCCAACCGAATCCCAACCTGAACCTGGCAGCTATTGGACTAACACTTGGTTCTGCTGGTGGGCTCGAGGTCCTTACCATATCTTCGTGGGAGGGCTACCATATTACTTAACAGAGGCACAGATCGTGAGCTGCTAGAGTCTTTCGGGCTCTTCGTGGCTTTGATCTTGTGAAGGACAGAGAAACGGAAACTCGAAGGCTACGCATTTTGTGTCTACCAGATCTTTCAGTTACAGATATTGCGTGTGCAACACTTAATGGAATCAAGATAGGCGATAAAACACTTGCGATTAGGCGAGCCAATCAGGCCAAACTCAACCTAAGCCAGAGCAAAAAGTGTATTATTACACGCTCAACAACAAATTGCATTGCAGGTGGGAAAATTGGACTTCACTTTTATTAATTGGTTGTACTCTTTGGCCGCCTCAATCCATTTTGTCTATTCATCCATTTATTTTCTCTGAAAGTTTTCCTAGTACTTGATATTTGCAGAGGCTTATGTTACAACCTGGTGCAGTTGGCACCAAGGTGTTATGCTTAACTCATGTGGTTAATGAGGATGAACTCAAAGATGACGAGGACTATGAGGACAAATTGGAAGACATGAAAACAGAATGCATAAAATTTGGTAACAGTCACTCGGTTTTTGGCTAATCTGTGTTTTTTTGTTTTTAGGTTGCCGATCCTTTTGTTGATGAATTGATTTTCTTTATGTTATATCTTTCTGTTTTACAGCCTATTGTAGCACATTCTGCTATATAGAATCAACCACTAACATACAGACAGAAGTTTCCCTAATCGTCTATTATATTCCCCTGAAATTCTTATTTCACAAGTTTGAGGAAGTGCTGATCTCAATGTTGACTCTTATTTGCAGGTAACCTAGTGAATGTTGTTACTTCTTGATTTTTAGTATATTGGCCATTTTTTTCTTAAATCGGAGTGAAGGGGACAAACAGATTCCCACTTTAGCTCCTACCAGTTCTGATTTTACTACTTACCATATCCGAACAATTTCTCAACTTTAATGAATTTTAAAGTCTTCATTTTGGGCCCTGACCAAAAATCAATAACATACTATCCCTCATTAGAACTATGAACCTCAACTTGCAGAATCTAACGATTGTTTAAGCTAATAATAAAAACTTAAGAGTAGACAGTAGAACTACAAACGGAAGCAGACAAAAGAAGAACAATTGCAACTGTGCAAAATCCCAACAATAGGTTCAACCTACAATTCCTAACATCAATAATTCAAGGTTTTACAAATAGAGCTTGTAGAGACTCCAATAAACACGAGACAAATCGTATCTCATGATAACCCACTTGGAATTAAACAATAAAATAACCTAGTAAACAATCCTACATGCAATTAAATATTCCAAATAAGCATAAAAAGCAACAATTGGATTAAACAATTGCTTACCTTTCACAATTTTTCTCGAAATTGCAAGCAAAACCCCATTTCAGACTTCAAAAACTACAACAGAAAATAATTCAAGATTATTCTCGTCCGTTTTTGCCTGTTTTACCTGTTTTTCCAGAGAGATGAAAAGAACAGGAGGGGAGGGAAGGAAAGGAATGTATGTGTGCGATATATGTGTGCGTGTTTTGCGAGAAAGATGAAGAGTAAGGAAGGGAAGGAGGGAGGCGTACCTGCTCTGCTGTGATTGGAATGCCGAAGGGTTTGTGTGTGTTTTGGCCTTTTGATCGGTGATAAAACTAATCCTCTACGATGGACTATTTTGTCGTGGTTTGTCCTTCGCTCATGGCTAATTATATTTCAGCTGCTAGTATGCGCGCGAAATATTAGCGCTCAATTTTTCACCCAAACTTAACGACGAAAAACTTACCTTCCATCGTTATTGGGTCGTGTTTGTCTACGACATTTCTTCTGTCGCCAAATAAGTACGTGTTTACTACAAAACTTGTGTTTGTAGTAAAATCATAATTTTTCACTATGAATTTCAATTTGTAGACAAAACAATCGTAGCCAATTCATCATTTTCTTGTAGTGTTGGTAGAGAAGAGTGGATAGGTGAGGATCAAGAGATGAGAAGTTTTCTGGCATAGAGAAGGAAATAGAAGAGGTTGCGGGAGTAGGAATGATGGCTAGAGAGGAGTCGGGAAGGATAGTGGAGATAGGTTCGGGAGAAGAGGGTGGAGAAAGAATGGTGTCTAGGGTAAGAGAAGGTGGAGAAGAAGGTGTTGGAACCACAGACTTCTTGCGAAGCTTGCGTTTCTTCCTTTTTGGAACAGGAGAGATGGGTTCCTCCTCAACAACAGCATGGGTTGAAGAGGAAGTAGGAGAAGAAGGGGTAGCAGTTGGCTCCTCCCCAACAACAGCATGGGCTGTTGAAGAAGTAAGAGAGGGAGATGAAGAGGAGATAGGAGAGGAAGTAGGAATAAATGGAATGAAAGGTTCAGAAGGTTCGGTGCGTTTGGACTTACGCTGAGGCGAAGTGGAGCAGAGTGCGTTCAAAGAATCTAAACAAGCACAGGAGCGAGCAGCAGTCTTCTTTTTCCTTTTGACTTGGGAGCTGGCAGGGTTGGCAGCAGCAGCAAAGCTGGAAGAAGAGATTTTCCTCTTCTTGGCAACAGGCTCCTCCTCAACGGAAGAAGTCTTCTTCGTTTTGGATGTTGTGGAGGGAGCAGGGTCAACGGTTTTGCTTGAGCAGCCCTCTGCAGAAGCTTCCTTTTGGAGCTTCTTGTCAAGCTGCTTAGCCATGAAGGCATCCACAGTTGTTTCAGAGTTGATTTTGAGGATTACAAGAGGTGGTGGGTTCATAGCATGGACTATGACCAGAGGAGGGAGACCTTGCTGTGCTCTCTTCTCATTCTTCAGTTTATGGTGGTTGATGATGAATGTGCTGATGAATTGGATGGACTTCAGGACCTTCTTCTTCTCAAAGTTTACGAGGTGTTTAAGGAATGACCTGTTTGAGCGAAGAAGAGAGTTGATAAGACGAACAAATGGCCGCTTTTGCTTGATAGAAGCTTTAACAACATCAACAGCATCACATAGTAGCTCGAAAAGGATTTGTGCCTAGTTAAGTCGAATGTTAAGGATGACAGCAGAAGTGTATTCCAGCTGGTCTGTAGTCATCACGTCATGAGTGCCATTCTTAAAAATCAGACTTTTGTCGAAGAGATGGCTGATGAAATAGACGTCATCTTCGAACAGTGTTCTATTCATCTTTGCTTGAGCCTCCCTTGGGGTGTTCTCCCCACGCATGTAAGACCAGGTAGAGGCTTTCTCATCATCAGTGAGCGAAGTAGGTCCATCGAACTCAACGCCGATAGTCTTGGCGATTCTGGATGCAGAGATGGTGATGGAGATGGTCCTGACAACAGCTGAGAAGGAAGTTCTGGATTCATTTATAATGGCCTTTTGGAAAAATTCTTCTGCTAGAAGGTTGCTGTAGTCAGCATCTTCTAACATGAATAGAGGTAGAATTCCAGATTGGTTCAGGTCATCAACTATTTTCACCCCAGAGGCATATGTTCGAACAGAAGGTTCGTCAATGCACATTCCTGGATGATACATAGAGGGGGGTAGTTTCGGAATGTCAAGATTTGAACTCTGAGCCTGTTCAGGAATAACAGATGTAGAAGAAGATCCAGCCTTTGTCTTCCAGTGACTGTATGACTTCTTGACTTTACTCTTATAGAAATAAGTCTGCTTAAATATAATATCAAGTCTACTTAAGAGAAATTGTCAAGTCTGCTAAAAAAAAATTTATGATGAAAATTAAATTTTAATTAAAAATTAAGCAGTTGGGTCAAGCATACCAAGCTCTCCCCTTAGATAAGAAAACCTCTCTGCTTCTAATGCTTTAGTGAAGATGTCTGCCAGTTAATGTTCAGTTGAAATGTACTTCATGCTTATGTTCCTCTTTTCTACATTGTCCCTTAGAAAATGATATCGAACATCGATATGCTTTGTCTTGGAATGCATCACGGGGTTGTAAGTGATTGAGATTGCTGAGGTGTTATCACACATGATTGGGCAGTCAGCTACTTTGATGTCGTAATCCACCAACTGTTGTTTGATCCAAAGCGGCTTGACAAGCCTACCAGCTATGTACTGGCTCGGTGGTGGAGTTGGAAACTGATGCTTGTTTCTTGCTAGCCCAAGAGACAAGCCTGTCTCCTAGAAATTGACAAGTTCCATTAGTGCTTTTCCTGTCGACTTGACAACCAACATAGTCGGCATCTGAGTAGCCAACTAAGTTGAAAGAGGATTCCCTTGGGTACCAGATGCCTAAGTTAGTGGTATATGATACATACTTAATGATTCTTTTGGCTGCAAGAAGGTGTGACTCAAGAGGGTCTGCTTGAAATCTAGCACATACCCCAACAACATACACTATGTCAGGTCTGCTGGCGGTGAGATAGAGCAGAGATCCGATTATCCCCCTATAGTGGGTGATATCAACTTTCTTTCCTTGTAAGTCTTTTGTAAGTTTGCATTTAGCAGCGATTGGTGTATCAAAGGTGTTTGCCATTTCCAATCCAAACTTTTTGACAAGTTCTTTAGCATACTTGGATTGACTGATGAATATTCATTTGTTGGATTGTTGAATTTGAAGACCCAAGAAGAATATGAGTTCTCCCATCATACTCATTTGAAACTTTCCAGTCATGAGTGTCTCGAATCACTTGCACAGCTTCTCATTTGTAGATCCAAAGATGATATCATCGACATATATTTGCACCAACAGAGAGTGGCCTTTGTGCTTGAGAATGAAGAGAGTGGTGTCGATCTTTCCTCGCACAAATCCTTGTTCTATTAAGAATTTGGATAGAGTTTCATACCAGGCACGAGGAGCTTGCTTAAGACCATAGAGAGCCTTCTTAAGCTTGTAGACATGAGTCTCTTTTCCTTTTTCCACGAAGCCTGGAGGTTGAGTAACATAAACCATTTCTTGAAGATCACCATTGAGAAATGTGCTCTTGACGTCCATTTGATATAGCACAAAGTCTTTGTATGTAGCATAGGCTAAGAAGATTCTGATAGCTTCCAACCTTGCTACTGGAGCAAAGGTTTCATCATAGTCGATTCCTTTTTCTTGACGATATCCTTGTGCAACGAGTCTTGCTTTTTTTCTAATGATGTTCCCATCTTCATCCTTCTTGTTTCTGAACACCCATTTTGTGCCAATGATAGTATGATCAGCAGGTTTTGGGACTAGCTTCCATACTTGGCATCTTTCAAATTGCTGAAGTTCTTCTTGCATGGCTTCCAGCCAACTTGGATCTTGTAAAGCTTCATCAATCTTCTTTGGCTCATCTTCTGAAACGAATGCAACACAAAACATACATTCATTTCTGGAAGATCTTCTAGTCCGTACTCCAACATGAATGTCACCAATGATTTGAGAGATTGGATGGTCTTTACATGTTCTTGTGACAGCATCAATGTGATGACTTACTGCTGTTTCTTCATGACGAGGTTCAGAAGGAGGACTAGGAGGAAGATCAGCTGAGTCTTGATGAGTATTTTGTTCAGAATTTGATTCAAAGGTAAGTTGAAGAAAAGGATTTTCAGGTTCAGAAACAAAGGGTTCTGGATTGGAGTTTTCTTGAGCAGGGTTGAAGTCTTCTGGTGACCCATTTGATAAGAGATGATGGTCAGGGATATTTGATTGAGTTGCTGGAGATGGGTTAGGTGTATGAGAGGATGGTGGTTGGGATGTACCTGTCTCAACATTAAAAAAATCATCAGCAACATTTGGAGCCATGTGTGGCTCTAATAAATCAAATTCACCAAATGAGACATGAATGGATTCAACTGTTTTTAACGATCTTTTGTTGAAAACCCGGTAAGCCTTGGAGTGTAAACCATAGCCCATAAATACACCTTCACCGGCTTTGTTATCAAATTTGCTTATGTAGTCATTACCATTGAAGACTACGAAACACTTGCAGCCGAAGATTTTAAAAAATCCAATGTTTGGGGCTTTACCTCTCCAAAGTTCATAGGGTGTTTTACCGTGAAATTTGTTGATCAAAGATCGGTTCTGAGTGAAGCAAGCTGTGTTGACGGCTTCTGCCCAGAAATGTTTTGGTAGCTTTGCTTCAGCAAGCATAGTTTTAGCAGCTTCGATAAGTGTTCTGTTTCTCCTTTCTGCTACACCATTCTCTGTGGTGTCCTTGCTATGCGAGAAATTGTGACCAATGCCATGATCATCACAAGATACTTTGCTATTCCATTATTTGTGAACTCAGTACCATTGTCTGATCTAACGTCACTGATTTCATCAAGTTTTTGCGTTTGCAGTCTTCTGAACAAAGCTGTGAGAAGATCGTAAGTGTGGTCTTTAGAAGACATCATCTCTATCCAAGTATATATTATATAATCATCCACTACTACTAGCGTGTATCTGTGACCACCATAGCTGATAGTAGTTGTAACACCCCGCTCCTTCGTTAGCTCGGTTTGCGTGCTATACTTGCACTTCTTCCTTTGTTGACTGTATGTTTGGTTTGCGAGAGGGTCTAGATGTGTATGAGAGACCACATTAAGACTAAAACACTATTAGGAGATGCCATATAGTTGTTGACTTGCTAAAGTCACAAGTCGTGACTCGACGATAGTCAGAATGCGATGCGATTGAGGGTTTGCTTGCGTTTTGTGTTCGTGACCTCGGTTTGGTCCTAGACCTTTATATGATGATTGATTAACATGTTTAGATGTATTAGACTTCAAGTTGGAAGTGTTCCTTAAGTCTATCGATGATTTGGAAGCTTTGGAGATAGTGCTCGTCTCTATCGCGTAGTTCGGGAATCGAGTCACGTAATCGTCTCTCCTTTGGGACTCTTATTTCCCTAGTTGTTGTTCAACTTCATAGAAGTATTTAAGCTTCTTCATTAGCCCTTAGACTTTCCTTAAAAGTCTCCTTTCATTGCTCGTTCAATTGCTAGTTCATTCGTCGTTCAGGTTGCGTTGTTGCACCTCTTCCTGTTCGCTCGAAGTTGTTTCGAGAGTTGTTCGGGTGTGTTTCCGACTTGTTTTGAGTTGGGTTAGACCTTAGAATGGTTGCCCATGAGTTTGGGACCATTTAGGACATGTTTAGACCAAGTTCAAGGGCTGGACCATGCGCTCGCATCGAATTCTGATCACCAGCTCGCGGGACAATGCTGAGAGCATTGCAAAATGGACTTAAGCTTGCAGAAGTCCAGGCGCCCGCCTGGCCATGTGTGAGGCGCCCGCCTCAACATCTGGTTGTACCTACGGAATTGTTCCCCTGTTTTGCTGTTTTACGACTTTTACACCTAAACCCCTATTCAAAACCTTTTCTAAACCCCACCTAAACCTCCCTAACCCTCCTTACTTATACCTTAACATTATTAACATGTTTTAAGGGTGGATTAGTGAGTGATTGAGTGGATTAAACAAGCCCAAAATCATATTTTTATCAACCACAATGTGGTGACACTTGTCCCACTCAGTTTTTAACCCTTTTTAAGCCACAATATGAGAGTTTGACTCTCATTTCTCACCCCTCTTCTCCAAAAACGGGAATGGCTTCTCTCCTAGTTCCTCCATGAGTTCTTGAGGGTCCTTCTTGACCTTCCATGGTTCCTCTTCTTCATTGCTCAAGCCCTAGCCATAGAATCGAAGAGCTCGACGAGTGGATTACTTCCAACCGATTACTTTCTCGCTTTTCTTTCTTGATTGGGGTTTGAAGGTAAGTTACTTCCTTTTGATTTTGGTTCATTGGCCCTAAGGAAAACAACCTATATGCTATTTGTGGGCAATGAACACTTGATATGCTTTGTATGCCCAATTTGGGGATTTTTGGAAGTATAAACTTTTAGGAGCATTTGTAGAATGACTTCTATGATTGTTGAAGTATATGATTATTCTTCATCTTGTGTTTCTAGGATTATGAGTATGCTAGAAATCATGTCCACATGTTATTTGGGTTTATTGTGGAAATATGCCTATGATTGGGGCTTTGGATGTGTGAATTCAATATGTTGGGTTTTGTTATGAATTTTAAGGCTTGAGAATCAAGCCCGAATTATTGGGGAAATTGTTGTTAAATAAAGTGGGTATTAATGTTGAAATTGATGAAGTGCGTAAATAATGAAACTTAGTATTTAGACTCAACGGAGTCGTAATAAGTCCAATAATGTGTTAATAAACTCGAGTGAAAGTCCTACGACATTTGGGTTTCTTTTGACTATGATTATGATGAGTTCTTGGATTTTTAGGCTTGGGAATCAAGCCGGGTGATTTTGGGAGAATTTCTATAAACTTGAATGATGTGTTAATTTTGGGATTTATGAAATATGTATTTAATGAAATGCGATATTAAGACTCAATGGAGTCATTTTAGGTTCAATATTATGTTGGTGAGCCTTAGGTTAAAATCCTACGATGTTCGGGTTGGGTTGGTTTTGATTGTGAGTACCCGAGCATCTTGAATTGTGTACCATTTGTGACACCCACGATATAGAGGCTTATTGGGGATTTATTTAGAGCGTGCTCGTTAGGGCACGGGGCATTAGAGACCAATCTATGATCATGTATATCCTTAAGAAATGATTATTTTAATGAGTTCTCTTTTGGGGAATTTGGTCGCGTGCACATGAAAGCCCTTGCGAGGATATGACTACGGCTTAGTTTTGGTACCCTTGAGATTGGTTTTGAGAATGTCGGTTATATACGACGGTTAGGACTATGGTTGAGTCATTATGCTTTTTATGAATAGACTAAATACTAAGTCTTGATTAATGGTTGTTCTTAGACTAAATAATAGTCTTTGGTTTAATCCCGAGTAGAGGGCTATAGTAGACCTCATATTGTGATTTCTTGAGCTTATATGCTACGTTTGATTGGGTTGTGACTTGAGGGTTATGAATACCTCAATATGTGGTTCTTGGACTAAACTGATAAGTTAGTTGGATTTGTTAAGTATGTGCAAATATGTGCATTGTTAAATTGGTGTGTAGAGCTTTATGACCTACTTGATTTGATAAGTCCGCTCTTGACGGTCTTGGTTCTTGTTCTAGCATGCGAGTAAATATCTACTTGTGCATTGCATGTAAGTCCAGCTGGCAATATTTGAATTGGTTTTATAAGTCAGGGTAGGACGATACATCGCCTATACGAATCGTAAGATTCGTATTCGCTATGGATCGCCGTACCTGGGACCTCACACAACCTCCACTGTTGGCCCCAGTGGGGAAGTTAGCCCATCTCGTAACCAATAGAGCGAATGGATTATGCTAATCGAGACTGAGAAAGGGGCTGTCTTTTGAGGCGTAACCACTCAGCGTGTCGATGTATCAATCACGTGCATCGTGTCACGAACCAGTATAACATTGTGTATTGCAAGAGCAACACAACGGCACTAATTCGGTATCTTCTCTATCCCTTATGTGGCTTACTATAAGCACTTATATGAAAGATAACGTGCTATGTGGTTTATGAAGTTTATGTTACTTGATGACTTAATACAAGTTTATTATTGGTATGCTATTAAGATGCCATGATTTTATACATGCTTGTGCATTATGCCATGCCACGCCACGCTATGCCATACAATTGCATTTAGTAGCTTACTGGGTCATTATGACTCATTTCGTGTGTTTGTTTTCCTTGGTTTTTGCAGTAAGCTCGTTAGTGCGCGTTGCAGCTTCGGGTGCTTGTTGGATAGCAGGTGGTCTTCCGGGCTTTAAGCTTGGAGATTTTATTATTATCGTTATTATGTATCTCGTGAGACACGAATGTAAAGTTATGTAGACTTTACTTGGGTAGATTATGTTAGTATCTTGTTATCGTATTATTTTGGGAGCCGACTTGCTTGGTAAATTATTTGTTGTATCTATTAGAGTTATTCCCTTATTATTTCGAGCATGTTTTAGCTCGCGTGATCTAGTATTGTGCTATTGTTATTTCTGTCTCCAACAACTTTAGTCGAGAGACATTGGTTTAGTTGTTAGTGTTTAATCTCTTATTCTTATAGTTGATTTGTCCCTCCGGCATATTATAGCCGTTGAGTGGTTGTTTATCAGGTTGGGATCTTGTTGCTTGCCGGCCTTAGGTTTGCCGATGGTTTGTTGCGTGCGCAATGTTGCGTCACGCGCAGTCGTGGGATTTAATAGAGAGATAGTTGTCTCTCAGCCTTGTATTCCTTGGTTTTAATTATAGGCTTTGGTCCCACTTATGATTAAACTATTGATTTTATTATTAATGTATCGCCGTTATGGCCTTACATTCTGTTTGAGCTTGATGGCTCAACTCTTGACTACTTACCATTATGCCCAGGGTGCTTGTTAGTCTTTGTCTTGGTATGCGACCTTGGGATTCGCGTTGGAGTCGGGTCGGGCTGCGCACCGATAATGGCGACCGAAGAGATCCATGTGGAAGTTGCGAGAGGTCTCGATGTTTGCGAGTCTGGTTTGCTCTTCAGAGAATAGACATTTTTTTTAGCTTTCCTAGTTGACAAGCTTTACAAGCACGATCATGGCAGAGACCTTTGGCAATCCTTTAACTAGACCTTTTTGGATAGCTTAGACGGATATTTGAAGTTGAATGGGAGTCTTTTTGTGCCATAACCAGCTTTTGTCTTGAGTAGAGTTTGCACAAGACATAGACTAACGACCTTGCAGTAAGCATTCAAATCTATCACATAGACATTCCTTTGTCTATGTCAGTTACAAGGTTGAGCATGAGGCTGGATCCTTGATATCACATACATTTTAGGGAGAATTGTGAGATAAGTCCTATCACGAAGTGAGAAATACTCGAGAAGATTATGTTTCAAGCCTTCTACTAGAGAGACTTTTCCTATGGAGAGATTTCCTGAATGATGGATTCATAATAATCGTTC
>JABEVN020003301.1:0-18724 GCA_013146195.2 Codonopsis lanceolata | reverse complement strand
GAAGTTAATTAAGGTTAGATTAGTGATTGATTAGTCCTAATCTCTACTAATTGTGCAAGGAAAAGTCTATTGTGCCCTTCTTAATTTGGGGGTATAAATACCCAAACCCCTTTACCATTTGCTGAAATCTCTTCATTTCTTCCTCTCATTCTTACGTATTATAGAGAGAGAGACTCCATGGGAGACTCTTGAGCCCTAGCTTCTTCTCTCTTCGATCCTTGATGATCCAACCACCCGATTTCCTTCAAACTTCGGAATCTTGAAGCCCTCGACGAGTAGAACGACTTCACCGATCGGATTTGTGTTCTCTTGAGTTTTCACTCAAGCTAGGTAAGTTACTTACTTTTGATTTTGGTTCATTGGCCCTAAGGAAAACAATCTAGATGCTATTTGTGGGCAATGAACACTTGATATGCTATGTTTGCCCAATTTTGGGGATTTTTGGAAGTATGAATATGTTAGGAGCATTGTAGATGACTTCTATGGTTGTTGATGTGAATGATTATCCTTCATATTGTGTTTCTAGGATTGGGAGCATGCTAGATATCATGTTTACATTATATTTGGGTTTATTATGAAAGTATGCCTTTGATTGGGGCTTTGGATTTGTGAACTCTCTATATACTATGGTTATGATCACTTAAATGAAATTAATGATTTACGAAATGGTTTTGATCTAGGTTGGGATTAATTGTGGATTTTAGGCTTGAGAGTTAATCCCGAATTATTGGAGAAATTATTGTTAGTTGAAGTGGGGTTAATGTTGAGATGGATGAAAGGTTTAAGAATGAAACTTAGTGTTTAGACTCTACGGAGTCGTAATGGGTTCAATATTGTGTTAACGAACTCGGGTTGAAGTCCTACGTCATTTGGGTTTAGTTTGACTATGATTATAATGAGTCTTTGGGTTGTTAGGCTTGGGAATCAAGCCCGAATGAATTTTGGGATTTTGTAGTATATATGAATGAAATGTTTAATTGTGGGGCTATGAAACACGTAAAGAATGGAATGTAGAATTAAGACTCAACGGAGTCATTGTGAGGTCAATAATGTGATAACAAGCCTTTGGTTGAAACCCTACGATGTTCGGGTCTCGTTTGCTTAGGTTTGTGCGCTCCCGAGTATCTCGTTGTGTCCAATTGGGACACTCATGTTATAGAGACCTATTGGGAGTTTGTTTAGAACGTGCTTGTAAAGCACGGTGTATTAGAGACCAACCCTTGGTCTCGAGTACCATTTAATATTGATTATTGGATGAGTCCACTATAAGGAATTTAGTCGCGAGGATATGAAAATACTTGCGGATTTAGACTACAGGGTAGTCTTGTCATTCATGAGATGGGTCTTGAGGATGACGACTATAAATGACGAGCGGGACTTTGGCTAAGTCCGGTGTGCCCTTAAGTGAAGCTAAATGCTAAGCCTTGATTTGTGGTGGTTCTTAGACTAAGTAGTAGTCTTTGATTTAATCTTGAGTAAAAGACTATAGTAGACCTCATATTGTGAATTGTTGAGCTTATATGCTATTCTTGAATTGGTGATGACTTGTGGTTTATGAACACCCCAATATGTGGTTTTTGAACTAAACTTACAAGTTAGTTGAACATGTTAAGTGTGTACAAGTATGTGCATTGTTTGTTGGGCTTTGTAGAGCATTATGACCTACTTGGATTAATAAGTCCTTTTGTGATGAACTTGGTCCTTATTGGTTTATACAAGTAAATAATCTACTTGAGCATCTTGATTTTGAGTCCAGTGGCGCTCTTGGTCGCTTTGTCGGCAATGGGACGATTCATGGCCTTTGGAAACATTCGCTATGAATCGCGCATTGGTACCCTTTCTCCTCACTATTTGGCCGATAGTGGGATGTGGTCTCGTATTAGCGGCTCCTAGCTCGATATCGAGCTCCCATTCCTCATCCTGGGTGGATGAATGTAGCAGCGGAACTCATTAAAGAAAAGTGGTGAGTTATGATCATTTGAGGAATGAAACCCAGTTTATGATCATTTGAAGGGCTAGGCCCAGGTCTTGGTTAAATATTGAGGGCTTGGCCCAGGTCCTGATTTTACGTGCTTATGTATAAGCACTTATATGAAAGAAAACGTGCTATATGGTTTATGAAGTTTATGTTACATGATGACATGATACAAGTTTATTATGGGTAGACTATAAAGATACCATGATTTTATATATGTTGGTGCATTATGCCATGCCACGATATGCTATGCCATACATTTGCATTTAGTAACTTCTCGGGTCATT
Organism: Codonopsis lanceolata; assembly: GCA_013146195.2. Lineage (NCBI taxonomy): Eukaryota > Viridiplantae > Streptophyta > Magnoliopsida > Asterales > Campanulaceae > Codonopsis > Codonopsis lanceolata. The sequence continues at coordinate 16,462 of JABEVN020003301.1, read as the reverse complement.
ATGACTCATTTCGTGTGTTTGTTTTCCTTAGTTTTTGCAGGTGATCCCGTTAGAAGTATGCGTGTGGCGGCCGATAGTGATTCCTAGAAGGTGGTCTTCCGGCTTTAAGCTTGGGATTATTATCATTACCGTTATTATGTATTTGTGAGACAATGTAAAGTTAAGTAGACTTTACTTGGGTAGTTTATGTTAGTATTCTGTTATTGTATTATTTTGGGAGCCGACTTGCTTGGTCGAGCTGTTGTATCTTTTAGAAGTTATTCCCTTGTTATTTCGAGTATGTTCTAGCTTATTCATCCTATTATTGTTGGTATTGTCATCTCCGACGACATTAGTCGTGAGACTTGGGTTTAATTGTTAGGATTTGAATATCTTGTTCTTTTAGTAGAATTGTTCCTCTGGCATGTTTTAGCCGTTGAGTTGTTGTTTATCAGGTTGGGTTCTTGTTGCTTCGCCGGCCTTAGGTTGCCGATGTTGTTGTACGTGCGCAATGTTGCGTCACGCGAGTCGTAGATTTGTCGAGAGGTAGTCGTCTCTCAGCCTTGTATTCCTTAGTTTACAAATATAGGCTTTGGTCCCACTTATGATTTGCTTCCGCAGATTTTAGTTTTTGGTTATTCGGTTTTGCCGTTATGGCTTTTCATTCTTGTTTAGCGTTTGTTGGTTCAACTCTGGGCTTGCACTACTACGCTTAGCGGGTGCTTGTTCGTCTTTTAGCTTGTCTTGGCGGCACGACCTTGGAATTCCGCATTGGGGTTCGGGCCGGGCTGTCACAGTTTGTAATTAGAGCAGAGTCTCCATAGACTTCGAGATCCTTGGCTCCCTTTTGGAGAGCTTCTTTTAGGCCAGCGATACAGTCTTCATATTCTTCCGTATTATTTGAGCACTCGAACTCCAATATTATGGCCAGTGGAGTGTGAGAATCTGCCGGATCGATGAGCAAGATTCCTATGCCAAAGCCTCTTTTATTTGCGGCTCCGTCAAAGAACATCTACCAGCTGGTGTCATGGTCAGTGAATCAGTGATTTCCAAGACACCTTCGTCCGGGAAGCCAGGCTCAGTTGCATCTTCTGTTTTTAAGGGCAGATCAGCTAAGTGGTCTGCAATTACGCTGCCTTTGATAGATTTAAGTGTGACATAAGTTATGTCAAACTCATTAAGAAGAAATGACCACTTAGCCAGTCGGCTAGAAAGTGATGGCTTGCCGAAGATGTACTTTATGGGATCCATCCTGGAAATGAGCTTGATGGATCGTCCTTGCAGATAGGTCTTGAGCCTTTGAGTGGCCCAGACTAGGTCGGTGCAGCTTTTCTCCAAAGCTGAATAGTTTAGCTCGCTTCCTTGCAGCTTCCTACTTATGAAGTATATGACATTTTCAATGTAGGAATTTTCTTTTTCTTGGGCGGGCATAGCCCCTACTGACGTGTCTGTGAGGGTTAAGTATATGAGGAAAGGTTTATGTATATGGGGCGGAGCTAGCACATGGGGATTGGTAAGCTAGGTAGGCTTTTATTTTTTCGAAGGCTAGCTGGCATTTTTCGTCCCATACTTGGTCTGTATTTTTCTTTAGGAGTTTGAAGAGGGGCTCACATGTGGTTGTCAGCTGTCCGATGAAACGGCTGATATACTGCAATCGGTTGGAGTTTTTGGCCGTGGCATGTCTATGATGGCTTTAATCTTTGCTGGCTCGATCTCGATGCCCTACTCGATCACCAAGAATCCCAGGACCTTGCCTTTGGTAATCCCAAATGTGCATTTGGTGGGGTTAAGCTTCATTTGGTGCTTTTTCAACCTCTCGAAGAATTTTCGAAGGTCTTTGATATGGGCGCCGTTGGTGTCGCTAGAGTGCACGATCATGTCATCGACATAGACCTCCATTTCTTTATGGATCATGTCGTGGAAGAGGGTGGTGGTAGCCCTTTGATAAGTAGCCCCGACATTCTTTAGCCTAAATGGCATGACATTGTAGCAGTAGGTACCCTAAGGAGTGGTGAATGAAGTCTTCTCATGGTCTTCTGCTGCCATTTTGATTTGATTATAGCCCAGCATGCTATCGACGAAGGATCTGATTTTGTGAGCAGTGACGGCGTCTACCACAATATCAATATTGGGTAGAGGGAAGTCATCTTTGGGTGACGCCTTGTTGAGGTCGCGGAAATCTATGCAGATCTGGACCTTCCCGTTGGGCTTGGGAACGGTCACTATGTTGGATAGCCAGATCAGGTATTCTACTACCCGAATGAAATTGACGTGCAGCTACTTCATGATTTCTTCTTTAACTTGTAGTGACCATTCCAGCTTAATCTAGCGGAGATTTTGCTTGATTGGCCGAGCATCCGGATATATGGGGATCCGGTGTTCAACAATGGCTGGGTCTAGCCCGGGCATATCTTCATAGGACCATGCAAATATGTCCGCGAACTCTTTGAGGAGATTAATAAGTGCTACCCTTTCAGAGCCTTGTAAGTAGCTGCCGATTTTGATTTCTTTTATTTCGTTGTCCAGCCCCAGATTGATAGTGGACAAGTCTACAGTTGTTGCTGATGAATGATGTTGTTTTTGGTGCTCAACTGACTTTACAAGCTCAAGCAAATAATTTTTATCTTTTGGATCCATTTCATTAAATGACTCATTATTATTATTATTTAATGTGTCTTTTAATGTAGGTGCAACTAAGGAATAAGCAAAGACATTTAGATTATCATTAATAGCAAACTATACATGGTTTATTACATTATTGAGGACCTGGGGTTTGAGATACTTAACTTTAGGGAGCGGATCGGTAAATGACCAATCCGTAAATCTAGGGGAAGAAGAAGGGATAGTATATCCGAAGCGGTCCACCAGATCTGCGGGAGTCAAGAGCAGGCCGGTCGTAGTATACTAGTTCTGCAAAGGCTTATCAATAATAACCTCAAACTCAATAGGGAGCATCTTATAAATAGTGCCTCCTTCTATCATACCCAAGAAGCTGTTTCCCAGACATTTATTAGAAACTCCTTTTTATTAAAGGGGATATTTATAGCACCTTTATTCTGGCTAATTAGATTAACTTGCCTTTTTTAGACCTCCTTGGCTTGATTTGTTTCAAAAATTCTTGTGCATGCCACCGTAGTTACCTCGTTATCAATGAGATCCTGAATTGCACCTCTGAGTGAATAGCACTTGTCGATAAGATGACCACTGCAATGGTGGTACTCACAATACTGGGTGTGGTTCCAGGTGGCGAGTACCGGATTGGGTGGGTTGTAATTATCGATGGGCTTCAGTATCCCATGGGCCCACAGTATTTGGAATATTTCAGATCTTGGAGCAGGCAGATCATCATCGTGCCTCAGAATTACCACTTTCCTTCCTCTTGGTTTAGGCAAATTGCCAGATTGGAATTTGGTCAAGCAATTGGGTGGGGTTTTCTCCCTTGGATAATATTGCACTGGGATTGGTTTGCCTGGGATTTGGTTTAAGAGGGGTTCATTTTCTGGTACACAAATGATTTCTTTTGGAATCCTCGGGGTCATTTGCTGGGAATAAGTATTGGAAGAGTCGAGAGGAAGGTAATTTTTTTGGTTATAATAGCAGGTATTTAGGTGAGGGAGATTAGGGTTAATTTCTGGATAATATGGATTAGAACTATAAGCATTTGAAATCATGTTACCTTGGGCCATGGGATCGTTATTTGGCTGGTGGCTAGCACTTGGTGGCTTTCCAGAGGCTTGGAAAAGTATATTTTCTGAGGTATCGGGTGTAGACACCCCAATTTCGTACCTCTGATGTGTAACTCTGGCATGTGATATCAAGAACTGTTTAAACTTAACAAAATGTCAAGTTCCAGGGTTGAAAATGCAAAAGGAAAAGTAGGATGCATGAATAGTGAACTGCAAGGGAGGAAAGTGTCCAAAAATGAAGTTGGAATAGTAAGCTGGCGCCGCCACAAGGGGTAGTTGGCGCCGCGCCAAGAAATGTTGTATGTCACGCCAAGGTCTTCAACAGTGCCCTCTTCGTTAACACATTGTACATATTGTTGAGCGTGCGGTACAAGCCGATGAAGCACGGATCCAACTATAAATAGAGGTGCCCGGCTCCCCATTTTAAGAACAATTCTTCGACCCCTTTTTCGACGAAGAGTTACTATGCGTAATTGTTACGCCGAGAACGATCGTCTGATCCCCCTCCCATAAAGCCTCAAAACCTTGTCCAAACTCCGCCAAAACACAAATCCAACCGATTAAAGTGATCCCTAGTCCTTTAGTTAGGTATCAACTATTTTTCCTCGGCCCAAAAATCCTAAAATAAGCCGTTGCTCTGCCCGAGTAAATAGGCTGAAACCACCCTAAATAAGCCGTTATTCCGCCCAACCAAATAGGCCAAAACCATCGAAACTAAGCCGTCATTCTGCTCGAGTGAGTGAGCCAAAACAACCATATATAAGCCGTCACTCTGCCCAAATCATATCAGCAGTAACAATAAAAGTCTCCCTCTCCCGAGAAGGACAGAGCGAGCACACCCCGCTCTAAAAGGTAATAGCCTTTAAGGGCGTTTTTATTTATTTATTTACTTATTTGTTTACTTATTATTTGTAAATTTGTTATTTAAATCCGGCCCAATGTAATCAATATAAGTTGTTGTGCTGCCCGGATTAGATTAGGAAATAGTATGTAAAAGAACCGTTATAATGGCCAAATATTTTTAAATACATTTGTAATTATTGTAAGGAAATGACTGCAAGTCCGTAAATAATGTAGCCACAGATGTATCTGTTTTAATTTCATGTCTTTTAATGCTTTATTTATCTGCTAAATAAATATAACAATAAGTATACTTTAGCCAAAAACTATTTTGAGACCGAAATGGCGAGTTAGGTGCCTAGCATCTTCCCAACTCGTAACTTAGCCTCCGAACCCACTTTTTATCTCTGGTTTTCGTTTTCTGGTTTTGCTTTATTTTTTGCCTTAAAATAAAGATGGCGACTCTAAAACTTTTTGGATCCAGTGGGGCCTCGCAACACACCTTCTTTGCACTTTTCCGTTTTCCCCTAAAAAATAGAAAATGGGAATGGAAGGGTGATATATTCACATATCCTGATATCCCCTAAAAAAGGGATAACTTGATGCGGGAAACCCAAAGCTCCCATAGTGATCTGAAACGAGCCATAAGGCTATTTTTTTTAATGAAATCCACTAAAGGCAACCGAGGCGCATTCCAATGCGCTATCTTAGACAGCACTCCTCTCGCACTTTTGATTTTGACTTCCCCTAAACAAGGGAGGGTGAACGAGAGCGATGGTGTCCAGATCGCACACGCCGCACCCCTAACCAAGGGTGCGCTGCGGCGGCGCCGAGTTCACAGTGGCGACTTGGCTGGGGAGTTGTTTTATTTTAAATAAAATGGAGGGCTAGACTCATAAAATAAATTTTTTTTTGTTTTTATTTATTTCTGGCTAAATTATGCTTGTTATATTAATTTATGCATTTGAATATTGCGTTCCTGTACATTCGTGCCTATATTTGTGGATATGATCCTCCATCTTGCAGCAGTTTCGTTCCGATAACTGTTACAGGTGTATTTAAAAATATTCTTAAAAAAAAGCGAAAATAAAAATTTCGAAAATAGAAAAAAAAATCGAAAAATCAAAAAATCAAAAAAAAAATAAAATATATATATATATATATATATATATATATATATATATATATATATATATCACATATATGTTGCAATAAAATTCCGGGCAGCACAATAAAAATGGCCGGGGCTTTATTTTTAATAATGCTTTATTCTCGGCTCTGTACTATTATTTCTTTCTGTCATTTTTCTTTTTTTTTTAATTATTTTATACATTTGTACATATCTGCATTCATTCAGTCATTTTATTTTGGGGACATAGGACCAAATTTGTAATTAATAGGGATAGATAATTTCCCCACTTTTCTTTCTATTTCTTAATGTGGTGTACTTGCTTGCTTGTGCTTAAACTAAAAAGTCAAGACAATCCATATGTAACAGCAAGACAGACCATATATGTTTATTTTTTCTGTTTATATACCTATAAATAAATAGAGATTTGACTGCTTTTTAGATACCGCACACACGCACATGCATATAGCTATATTCCGAACTGTTACCCTACACCATGGCCAGCCTACCCCCTGCATAAATCAACGTTAGAATGCATATAGATTCTCAGGAAACTTCATAGACCGACCGAGTTTTGCATCTCTGAATTATGAGTCAGCCCCTGTCAAAAAAAATAATAAATATAAAAAAAAGAAGGAAGAAAAAGTCATATATATATATATATATATATATATATATATATATATATATATATATATATATATATATATATATATATATATAAATGCGCAGCTAGGGCGATTTATTATTCTCTGATGCTCGACCTAGACCATTTCGAATGGTGGATCCCGGAAAGAGTATAGGCCCTTCGCCTGGGATCAGTCCGATCTTAGGGAGTCGAAAGGCAGGTGGAATACGCTGGTCCTATACTCTGGAGAAAGAATCCACTGTTCCAGGAAAAAGTCCTGAGACCGTCAAAATAAAGCAGGTGCTTATCCGGTCAACTGTAGGGAACAATTAAATAATAATAAAATATACTAATAAAGGCATGCTGTACTCCAAACCCAGAAAGCCTTCAGCCAGCCTCCTGATACCTCCATAACCCATTTTCCTCAGAAACCTGGCCCGAATTTGGAAAGGCAGAGATAATACTAGCCGGTTGATACGAGAAATAAGTGCGTAAATCGACTGAGGGTATCAAGATCGATCAAACAAGGGTCAGATCCGCATGCAGAGTACGTAGATTCGAGCAAGATGGCACAGTAAAATGAACAAATCCGCTATAGCCCCCAAGAAGCATCAACCTTCCATGTTCCTCCAAATCCAACTTCCCAACCAAACACTAACCCACCAAATATGGCCACTACCTCAAATCTCAATCCTCCACCAGGTCCCTACTACCCAAATGTCAGCCCTTACCCGTCCTATCCTTCATATCCTTCCCCAAGCACCAAAATTCCCCAAAACCCAAATGACCTCCCTGTTCTGGCCTATAACCAACCCACTCTAGAACAGTCCATATATAGACCCACAAAGTTATAACCCGCCAGGCCAAGTTACCATTTATTTACCTTATAATGATCTTGGCCGCCCAGCCGAAACCATCCAAAATCCACCATCCCAGAACCCTTATCCAACCCAAGTTCCACCAGCCCAAAACCCTTATCCTACCCAAAATCCTTATCCAGCCCAGAATCCGTATCCAGCCCAAAATCCACCAGTCCAAAATCCTTATCCTGCCCAAAATCCTTACCAGATACCTTAGCCAGAGATTAACCCAGCCTTCCCTAATCCTGCCAGCATATACCAAAACCCAACTCCCCTGCCCACCAAGATGGAGGCTGACATCGAAAATTTGAAAACCATGATGCTCAAAATTCTAAACCAAGAAGTTTCTAATGAGAGTCTGGGGGACAGCTCCCTGGGTGTGATAGACGGAGGCTCTTATTATAAAGAGCTCCCTACTGAGTTTGAGTCTATTTCTAATAAGCCTTTGCAGAACTAGTATACTACGACCGGCCCGCTTTTAACGCCCGCAGATCTGGTGGACCGCTTCGGATATATTATCCCTATTCCTTTCCCTAGCTTTACCGATTGGTCATCTACCAATCCGCTCCATAAAATTGAGGATCTCAAACCACAGGTCCTCAATAATGTAATGAACCCGGTATGGTTTGCTTTTAATAATAATCTAAATGTCTTGGCTTATTTCTTAGTTGCACCTATATTAAAAGACGCATTAAATAATTATAATAATGAGTCATTTAAAAGGACCCAAAAAGATAAAAAAAAATTATTTGCTTGAGCTTGTAAAGTCAGTAAAGCACCAGGGACAGCATCATTCATCAACAGCAACCGAAGACTAATCCACTATCAATCTGGGGCTGGACAATGAAATCAAAGGAATCAAAATCGGCAACTCCCTGCAAGGTTCTAAAAGGATAACACTCATGGATCTCCTCGAAGAGTTCGTGGACATGTTTACCCGGTCCTATGAAGACATGTCGGGGCTAGATCCAGCCATAGTCAAACACCGAATCCCCACATGTCCGGATGCTCGGCCAATCAGACAAATGCTCCGCCGCATCAAGCCGGAATGGTCACTACAAGTTAAAAAAAGAAATCATGAAACAGTTGCACGTCAACTTCATTCGGGTAGTAAAAAAAAAAAAAAAAAAAGAAAGACTAAAAAAAAGAGAATAAAAAAAAGAAAAAAAAAATACCCGATCGGGCTGTCCAATATAGTGACCGTTCCCAAGCCCAACAGGAAGGTCTGGATCTGCGTAGACTTCCGCGACCTCAACAAGGCGTCGCCCAAAGATAATTTCCCTCTACCCAATATTGATATTGTGGTAGACGCCGTTGCTACTCATAAAATCAGATCCTTCGTCGATGGCATGAAGGGCTATAGTCAAATCAAAATGGCAGCAGAGGACCAAGAAAAACCTCATTCACCACCCTTTGGGGGACCTAGTGCTATCATGTCATGCCGTCTGGGCTAAAAAAAATGTTGGGGCTACTTATCAAAAGGCTGCTACCACGATGTGCCGTATATTGTCCAAGAGATCCGGTCAGGAGGTGCCGTACTCCTCATAAGCCAGGAAAGAAAAGACCCTGTTCAGCCCTCCAATCTTAATGAGCTCAAAAGGTATTATGCTCGAACCACCCTATTTGACAAGTGCTTCCCTCTCCAGCTCGCTAGTCTGAAAACTCGAAAGGGCGGCCTAAGCAAAAGTTAGAGCAAAATAAAAAAAATAAAAAAAAGAAGAAATAAGGGCTCGTTAGGCTGAAAACTCGAAAGGACGGTCTAGGCAAAAATTAGAGCAAAAAAAAAAAAAAATAAGAGCTCGCTAGGTTGAAAACCCGAAAGGGCAGCCTAGGCAAAAGTTAGAGCCAAATAAAAAAATATAGCAGGAGAAAAAAAGGGGAGGAAAAGCACTCTTTGAAACCTCAGCATCTTACCTCCAGTCTTCAGCATACAAGGGGGCTCGACTGACAGAAAAAGAAGAAAAACCACGACAGAGGCTCACAATAAAACACTAAAATATAATATTACAGGTCCTAAGGTGCAACTTAGGAATAATTGCTAAAGAAATTTAGGTTATACATTAACTGCCTGTACATATCTATTATTGCCTCTACCCCCTTTGTTTCCCCTAAAACTATCCTTCTTTTGCAGCCTAAGCCCCAAGGCAGTCCATCAATGCCTACGGCGTCCACTCGGCCGGACCCATATACTTCTTCTGCAAGGGACAGAAAGGGCTCAGTCTCATCAGAATGAGAAGCACTAGAAGTGTCATCGCCCTATTCATCATCTGCGTTGCCATTGTCCTGAAACAGCCATATGACTTGGATTCTGACCATTCACTGCTGCCATGTCTGATTGCGAAGAAAAATGCAAGGGTTATGAGAATAGCCTTATGCCAAGTGTAGCCCTGCAACAATTATATGGCCGAGAACAGAAGAAGGTATCTGCCTTTTCCTCTCCCCGCATATCATGAAATAAAAGAAAAAGAGAAAAAGGGAAGCCCGCTCAAGCTCGAAGGTATATTTCTTTAAAATCCATTATGGAGTTACAGCGTGCCATTACCCATTAGACATCGGTATAGCTTTGCTTTGTGCGTGTGTTTTGAGTCTGCATGTTTTTTTATTTATTCTGTATCATATAAAATTAGATTGCATTGTAAATGTTTGTACATGTTTTTAACCCATAAAAAAACACAAAAAAACACAAAAACAAAAAAACAAAAAAAAATTTTTTATATTGTTTTGCATCTAAATAGGCGTTTTTGCATTGTAGGCATCATAAAAATGCATTTTGCATTTTAAAGATATGTACTACATTTTACATTATCGCATGCATGATAGAATAAGAATATCCATGCATCATGTTAATAAGCATCCTGTAATTTTTAGGCATCACATTTGCATCAAATAAAGTAGTACATGCATCCAGCATTTGCATTTATTATCCAATAAGCTGCATTAGGGGTGCGCTAAAAAGAAAATAAAATGCCACCAATCGGGAAAAAAAATATTCTTATGGCATTTACTATGTCCATGCAGCATAAGCATGCATGAAAAATAAATTTTAGGGCATAAAATATACTTGTTTTGTCCCATTTTTATCCGAAAATATGCTCAAAAATGTGTTTAAAAAAATTGAATTGTATTCCGAAAAGTCTGTTTCGTGAACACATAGCATGCAAAATATGTCTTAGTGTTGGTCCCAAAATAGGCTCAATCTAGGCTAGAAGGGGGGGGGTTGAATAGCCTAGTTATGTTTTTATAAAACTTTTTCTTTTAAGAGCACTTCTTAAAGATTTATAAAAGGTTTGAATAGAAGTGCTTAGGCGTGAACAATGATTCTAAGATTATCAAGGGAGGCATGTTAAGGCGGCCTTGAGAATCTGAATAGTTAAACATAAGTTAAAGTGAAAGATAAGAAGAGTTTAGCTGCACAGGAATTTGAAGTGGTTCGTACTTTGAATAGTACTACATCCACTACCAAAGTGGTTAGCTTTGGATTTTAAAGGTGCACTTGTTTATCCACTAGGTTTATGATTTAGATCTCTAATGGATCGTGTACAAAATTAGTTTTTAACCAAGTGTATAAAGGTGAGAGAGACAATCAATGAATAATTGTTCTCCACACGTGCAGAATTTAGGAACAGTTTAAAGACAAACAGAATGAAGCTGAGAAGGAATTTAAGATGGCAGATCTGCAGCTTCAGAAAGTTTGGTGAAGTGTTAGCCCTTGTCCTTTGATCTCTTGAATGCTTGAGTGATGAAGATGAAGCTTAAGAGTTAATGCGCAAGAGTTATTTCTTCAGATCTTCAAAACTTGAATATATACCGGGGAAGAGATCTTTTGACCGTTGGTTAAAATCGAGAGATAAATCGGTCCAACGTTCCTTTGCATTGAATGCAATTCGGCGCTTTGGGGAAGGAAACAACCACGGTCATCGAGAGATGCGGTGTCTGAGAGAAGACATTACTAAGCGAGTAATGTTTGAGTCTGAGCTTTGCGGCTTGGAAAGTCTTCTTAGCCAAAGCGGGTAATGTCTTCGGTCTTGATTTCGGGATCGGGATTGATCGAGCAGGTTGTCATCATGCGAGTTGACTTCTTGAAAAATAATCGGTGAAGACATGATGACTAGATATTTTCGAAAATATCTAAATAGGTGTACACGTGTCATTGTTTCTTGATTTTGGCCAATTTTGATTTTCCGCTATTTGAAGCGGACTTCAAAGTCTTGTCTCTTCAAGAGCTGTAGAAGCTTGCGTGGCGCCTAAGAACTAACACTTAGAAACTATTCTAAACAAAATGACTCTAAGGCAGTTGCCACACTAATCGATGCAGCAGACCTTTTAGCCTCTTGTACAATAGAATCGAAGATGACTCAACCAAATCTAATCATAGGAATCAACAATCTCCTCCTATTTGGTTGATGTCATCATCTCACTCTGACGGACTTTGAATCATGCAGAGATAATAGTATGTCTTAAGGAATTTTTATTAAAGCGGACATACCTCTCAGAGCAGAAGTCTTAGTAGAGAGATAGCTAGACTAAGTACTTACAGGATAAAAACATTAAGACAAAGTACTTAAGAAGAGCAAGGTTTAAATCTATAAGTTATGCATGCGGATATAAAGATTTAAGCGTGAAGTTTAAATTGACAGATATATCGGAAAGAAGCAATTTAAACTTTGAAAGAAACTTGAGACATCGTGATTAAACAAAATTGTTTAAGCAGAAGAAGTTTTGGTAAACGACATGGTTTAACAACGAAATGAGAACAAAATACCAACGGAATCAAAATAGGTTGAAATGAGTGCGTCTTCGTTCTAAGTAGTCTCCACCGGTTCGGATTACGTCATTGGGGCGTTCTCGAGTCGGTTACGTTCCTCAATCGGGGCTTGATTCAAGAAGTGAGTAGCTCTCTCCTCACGATGGCACCAACCTATTTGTTCGGCCCGGCCAGCTCTGCATTGGCTTCTTCGGCGTGGTGCGAGATTGGTGAAATCGGCAACTTCTCGTCGGCTAGAATTGCAGGAGCCATGGCGGTTTTGAGCTCATTGAAAAGACCACGAATCTTGATTTGTTGAGAGCATCCGATCGTCAGGCGACTTGTTGATCTTGAACTAGGAACTTGTGAGTTGTGAAGGCTGGCGATGTCGTTCACTAGTTGATCAACAATCTTCCTATATCAAAGATAGTGGCATGAGTAGCATTGAGGCCGTAGTTGAGCACATCAATCTGTGCCATAGAAGAAACATCTGTTGGTGAGCTAGTTGGTCGTTGTTCGCTCGAAGAAGCTCGAGAATGGCAGGATCAGCAGCACCAGTAGGTAGAGAAGGGTTAAGGTTGACAGAAATATGGCTGGTTGAAGGTTGAGGAGCGGGGGTTTGGAGAAAGAGGAAGATGAAGCGGGGGTTTGGAGGAGAAGAGGGTTTGGAATCAACCTCAATGTCGGTGGCTAAGGCTGGCGGCAGGAGAAGTGAAGCGAGAAGAAGAGAGGATACTTCTAAGAGGGAAGAAGGGAAGGGATAGTCGGGTAGAAGAATGAAGTTAGGAGAGGAAGGAGAAGGATAGAAGGTGGTCGATATGGAGGAGAAGTCAAAGAGAAAGAGTGAGTGGCGAGGAGGAGATGGAAGAAGAATTTGGTAGAGATCGGAAGAGATGGAGATAGGGGTAAGATCTTGAGAGATAGGGGAAGATTTCGGGAAAGGCGGTTTGATCTGAGAGAGTAGATATGTGAGGGCAAGAGAGAGAGAAATGGTCGGGCATAGAAAAGGAAGGAAGAGGAGGTGGATGGAGCGAGTTTGAAGGAAGCAGGTATAATGGCTAAGGAGGTGTGCGGAAGAATGGTGGAGATGGGTTCGAATTGAATGGGGTGGAGAAGGGATAGAGTCTTGAGGTGGAGAGGGTGATAGAGCCACGGACTTCTTCAGAAGTCTGCGTTTCTTTGGCTTGGGAGCGGGGAAAGAATGCTCCTCCTCAACAACGAGGGGTTGAAGAGGCAATTGGAGAAGGGGTGGCGAGGCTCCTCCCAATGCGGCAGGGCTGGGTTGAAGAAGTGAGTGGAGGGAGGAAGAAGGATATTGGAGAGGAAGGTGGGATGAAGGGAATGAAAGGTTCGAGAAGGCTCGGTGCGTTTTGACTTACGCGTGCGAGACGGAGAAAGCGACATCGGGATCGATACTCTCTTGAGCCGGGAGGCTGGAAGCAGGATCAACGAGGCAGACTTTTTCTTGCGTCTAGCAGGAGGTCCAGCAGGATTGGCAGCAGTGTCTGAAGAAGAAGTTTTTCTCTTCTTGGGAACCGGCTCCTCAGTAGTAGAAGAAATCCTTTTCTTCGTTTGTGAGAGTTAATGGAGGGAGGCGGAGGCAGTCTTGGAAGAAGCGACCTTGGCTTCCTTGGATAGCTTCTTGGCTAGGCTGCTTGCTGCCATGAAGGAGTCCACGATAGTTCGGGATTGATTTTAATGATCTTGAGTGGAGGAGGCTTCAGGCATGAGCGATGATTAGAGGAGGAAGTCCTTCTTGAGCTCTCTTTTCATTCTTGCGGAGCTTGTGAGTGTTGATAATGAAAGTCTCTTGGTGAATTGGATGGATAACTTGATTTTCTTCATCTCAGCGAAGAGAGTATGGGCGAGTGTTGCCTGCGAATGAGGCAGTTAAGAAGGCGAACAAAGGGCCTGGCGAGAAGACTTACGGGCGACAACGGCGACATCACAAAGCATGTCAAATAAAATTTGTGCCAGTTGAGTCTTTTGTTCAAGATGGCGGCGAGAGGTGTATTCAGTGATACGATGTCATGGCGTCATGGGTGCCATTCTTGAAGATCATACTCTTGTCAAGCGGATGGGTGAGAAAGTAGGCATCATCTTCAAGCAGACTCCTCTTGACTTAGCGGCGGCTTCCTGGAGTCTTCTCACCACGCATGTAGGACCATGCGGTAGCCCTTCTGCGTCGAGAGAGAAGTAGGTCAGTCAAATTCCACACCAATAATTTTGGCGGTCAAGGCGATGATAGTGGCGATGTTGTCTGAACTCACGGCGGTGATGGAAGATTTGGAGTCATTGAGAGCGGCTTTACGGAAAAATTCTTCCACCGATGAAGTAGTGAAGTCAACATCACCTAGCATAAGCGGCAGAATCAGTTGGTTTAGGTCATCTACAATTTTAACCCGGCCGCATAGGCGCGAGCAGAAGGTTCGTCAATACATCCAGGATGATACATGGTTGGGGGCAATTTTGGAATGTCGAGTCGGCGTTCGAGGTTTGTGAAGGAGGCTGCGGAAGAAGAAGTACCGACCTAAGAAATCACGGAGCAATTAGGGCAAGAACTTAAGATTTTCAAAGCGAACTTTAAGCCCTAAAAAATACGGACAACTCATGAAATGCTATATATGGTCAAAATATAACTTCAAAATGAAATCGACAGTTCAAGAACATTTATAAGAGGTATTATCGAGAAATGAGCGACAAGAATTTGAAGATTTAACATTTATCAACTAGGTTACATGAGCAGATCAATAATGGCGTAACAATAGATGAGATAGCATACTTAACTAAATCTTGAGATTATGAAGTTAGGGTTCGAAATTTCTTACCATTTTCGAAGATTTGCGAGAAGAAGAAGTAAATGTCGTGAATCTGAGAATCAACTATCGAAAAGAGCGAAGGAAGTAGAAAATTTTTAGAGAAGAAAAACTTTAGAGAGAGAGAGAGAATAGAAAGAGCAGTTTGGTAAAAGAACTTTTTGGCGGTTGAGGGTTTATAAAGGGGCGTGCCATCGGTCATAGAGACTTGTGAAACCTCATTAAGTCGGATGCCTTTTGATGACAAGACTTAATGAATGGCGGCTTTTAGGAAGAGAAAAGGGCCTTTTCAAATATTCACTCAACCAATTTCAAAAGCGGTCCCTCATAATTTGCATAAGCCTCCCTCTCAAAATTATAGTTTAGAAAACTCATTTTCTTTTAGTGACTTTAGAAATTCTTGATTTAAAATATTTGAAAGTAATAAGTCGCTGCAAAATAAATTTTCAAGTCTGCTTAAAATAAATTTTCAAATGCGCTTAAAATAAATTTTCAAATGCGCTTAAAATAAATAAATAAAAAAATGAAAGCATTATTTTAAAAATTAATTTTAGATAAAATTTAAGCGATCGGGTCAAGCATACCAAGCTCTCCCTTAGATAAGCAAACATGTGCTTCAGAGCTTTGGTGAAGATGTACGCTAGTTGATGGTCGGTTGAAATATACTTCATGCTAATGTTTCTCTTTCTACATTGTCCCTTAGAAAGTGATATCGAACATCGATATGCTTTGTCTTGGAATGCATCACGGGATTGTATGTGATAGAGATTCTTGAGGTGTTATCACACATGATTGGGCGTCTGCTACTTTGATGTCGTGATCTACTAGCTTCTTTGTTTGATCCAGCGAGTTGGCAGCGACTACCAGCATTATATGTACTACTGCTTCAGTGGTGGAATTTGAGGCGGATGCTTGTTTCTTGCTAGCCCAAGAGGCAGTCGTCTCCTAGAAATTGACAAGTTCCACTAGTGCTTTTTACGTCAATTTGGCGGCCCGGCATAGTCTGCGTCAGAGTATCAACCAAGTTGAAAGATGATTCCCTTGGATACGGATACCTAAGTTGGTGGTATCGATCGTATTTGATGATTCTTTTGGCTGCAAGAAGATGTGACTCACGAGTGCTGCTTGAAATCTAGCACACACCCCAACGGCACATACACTATGTCAGTCTGTGGCGGTGAGGTAGAAGAGAGATCAATTATCCCCATAGTGGGTGATATCAACTTTCTTTCCTTGTAAGTCTTTTGTAAGTTTGCATCTAGCACCATTGGAGTATCAAATGTGTTTCTTTGTTTCCAATCAAATTTCTTGACAAGATCTTTAGCATACTTGGATTGGTGATGAATATCCCTTTGTTGGAATTTGTTGAATTTGAAGACCCAAGAAGAATGTGAGTTCGCCCATCATACTCATTTGAAACTTACCCGGTCATAAGCGTTTCAAATAAACACAACATAACTTCTCATTTGTGGATCAGAAAATGATATCATCAACGTAGATTTTCTGTACCGGCAGAGAATGTCCTTTGTGAGCGAGAATGAAGAGTGGTGTCAATCTTGCCTCGCACGAATCCTTGTTCAACCAGAAACTTAGAAAGGGTTTCATACCGGGCTCGAGGCTTGCTTAAGACCATAGAGAGCCTTCTTAAGCTTGTAAACATGAGTTTCTTTTCCTTTTCTCTAAAGCTTGGAGGTTGAGCAACGTAAAGCTGTTTCTTGAAGATCACCATTAAGAAATGCGCTCTTGACATCCATTTGATACGAGCACAAAGTCCTTGTAC
>JABEVN020003300.1:0-18716 GCA_013146195.2 Codonopsis lanceolata | reverse complement strand
CCAAATTTCAATAATAATAATAATATCCATAAATATAATTTATTTTTTACTTAGAAATTTTGGATTTATTTTACATTCTACTTGCCCAATATAAGTTTAGTCCTCTGAAGCTTTTAGGTACATAGTTGTAGATTAGAAGAGACTTCCATATTATCCATATATATATCAAAACGGTCGTTAGTAAACCATTTTAAGAGTTTGCAAAAATCAAATTCAGCTAGCAAATTTTTTCTAAATAATCGAAGCCCAACTTATAAAGACATCAATGTAATACCTAAACAGAGTTGACCGAGAAATAAACTTACATGAGCACGATTATAAAACATAATTATTAGAATTATTAATTAACAAAATGTATCTTCGGCATCTCCCCACCTTTTTAAAAATTTGGTCCTCCAAATTTGTCGAACTTAATATCACAAGAGCTTGCCTTGCACTCTACCGTTGCGCATTCTAATTTACCATACAACAAATTACTAGTACGAATGCTCAAAAACTTGTGTAGTCTCATATACAAGGTCTCATTACGAAAACGAAGATGCAACTTTCCATTTTTCGACATCTTAAGTTCTTGCGTTGAGTCCATTCTATATTCCCAAATATGTCACAACATGAAACGCTTAACATCACCCATTACTATCAAAGACATCCATTAAACGAAACCTAAAACCTTGAATTCCGATAAATAATAACCTAAGCTCCCCTAACACTCTTGACAACAATGTCTTTATATCTCATCGAAAGAAACTCTTTATCCGAGTGGCATATCCAACTAAACCGAATTAACCGAATAGATTGACATAGGCTCACTAAGACTTTTATCAAACATATCTTTGTCACACCAAAATAACTTCAAATGCACATAACAAAACTATGTAAAACATGGATACCTCAAAATATTATAACTTAAGGTGTACTTAAGCTCAATTCATCCCAAGGAAAAAAAAAACAAGTTATTCTAAATCTCTAAGGTTAACTTTGGGTGGTAGTCTTACAACACTATCAAAATCAAGAACCCTCCATAACCAAAGATCTCCTCAATATTTCCTTTGTGAAGACCAATAATACTATCCTTAAATGTTGCTCATGTTCTTTCCAAAACTATCGTCAATCAACTCGATCACACACCGATCAAGAAACTCTTTAAAGACCTAATTCATTAATTTAAATCCTTAAATGTAGCAAGGGTCTTCGAAAGTCACTGCCAAAAACTCAAGTGCCCTTACTTTGTTCTAAAAGTAAATAACCAAGGATCATACCCAAAAATAAATTACGTCAAAATCCATAAGGTCTAAATGAACCGAATCGATAGGCATCTCTCTACTCTTAAAATCAAAGGCCAAGATCCAAATACTAAGGTAACTAAAATAGACCCATCAATCAACGTGTATGTAAGAAAACCAACATCTTAGTTATGAGGTGATTGAGTGTGAAGTACTGGGATCAATAAAAGTATAATTGTCAAAAAGACAAGTAGCATGGTCACCTGAGCATACCTGTGTAACAAAATGTTACAATACTTAATAAGGAAACAAACTTATCATCTAACACTTGCTAATAGGAAATGTGCATTTCCTCTACAAATACCATAACATAGTAGGACAATGATTCTCTAACAAATCTTAACCTCGAATATATATACCTTGTGCGCATCAAACCAATACATAATTCAAAAGTGACACGTAATAAAATAATTTCCTTCAAATAATATGATTATATCTCTTGAACTTTAAAATTCAATCATATCCGAGAGTAGCTTACTCGAGCTCTCCAATTCTATATTAAATTTGTCCATTGATGTCATCCCTCAACATTCTCTAGTATGGCATCCAAAGACCGCCATAGAAGCCAATAATTAACAAATTAATTAAATGAGCATATCCACCATAAAACTAAATTAGACTCATAAATTACACTAAAATATGCTAAATTTATCGAATTCCAAAAGCGCAACAAAAGCTCATGACATAAGTTTATTTCCACCTATTTCTTATAACCCAAGACAACATTTGTCAATCAATTGCGAGAACCAAAAATAGAAAGCTTATATTCTTATTGAGATAGATGCAACGATACCCAAAGAGATCAAACCATAATCCAGATGATAAGAGACACATATAAACCAATTAATGATATCATAATATCATGTCTCAAAGCTCAAAACATAAACCTCATTATTCGTTTCACACATAAAAGGATGGCAGCTTACTTGTCTTCCTAAAAGTTGTTGTTGTTGTTTTTTTTTTTTTTTCAATCTTGTCTATCTAATAAATAACCAAAACATAAATTTCAAGGAAGTAATTCGATAGTAAGGCCGACACGAATACTCGTGAACTTAATGCTACAATTATCAACTTAATGCTAGAGGGTAACCAATAACAAAAGCATAATCCTAATACTACTATCAATTCTTAATTCTAATATGCTCTGAATCTTAAAACCATCCGGATCTGAAATCTAAGCTCTGATACCATTCTGTAACGCCCCAAACTCGGTACCGACACCGCGGTCCCACAATTTGACCACGTCACTTACAATAACATCTTAACGTCATAAATATTCCCAACTCAAAATAAATAAACCTTAAATCATCTTCAAATAAAGTCAAATAACCCAAATAAACTTTACTACAAGCTTGATGCTAAATAAAAGTAAATCATTCTTAATAAGTCATCCTTTATTTAAATAATGTCTAGATCCAAAATCCCTCGGAACCGTCATCATGGTTTGTCCGAAAGGTCTTCTCATGATTCCTACTCATTACCCGATTCCTCATTACCAAGAAGGAGAATTTGAAAAAGAAAGGGTGAGCGAACAATGCTCAGCAAGATCATATACAACCCCTCCGGTTACTAAGGAGGAGTTGACCAGAATAAATCAAAGAGGAATAAATTTCAATATTCAAAGTTTACAATTTAAGTATCGATAAGCGGAAGCAATTTATCAAATTTTTAACTCAAAATAAAAAGGAAATCAAATGAAAATTTAACAACAAAAACGACTCGAGTGATCAACCGTCACCAACCGTCCCATACCGATTGGAGACAGTAAATTACTCACAGAATCCCATGATCATAAAACAATTTTTAAATATTTACTCCGAAGAGTATCGATAAGCAGTTCAATAATTACTCCGAAGAGTATCGATAATTCGATCATGTTTGGTATATCCGGATAACCATATACCACTAGCTAGGTGGTATTCGATAAGTTCGATCATTCAATAATTATGCTCACATTTTATGTGGCATTCGATAGTCATAAAAATCATTTAAATGATCATGGTAGAGTTTCAAGGAAACGATAGTCAAATTTTACTACAAGGGTCATGCATCACAAAAATTATGCATTACAATATTTTGCATCGCAACAATCATATATTTCATGTATGAAGAATAACTAACATGAAATTCAATAATTAAATGAAGTCAAACGTGAATCAATTTATGATTTTCAAAGAAGTGAAATCGACGGAATTCAAATCAATTACCGACCCAAGTCGGCGTACGTTTCAAAAGAATATCGATGTCAATAAATAAATTGGAAGTCTAACGGAGGATAAACAAAAATAGAGACTACAAGAGGTATAATCCCTTACCTCTTAAGCGCTGCAAAAAAATCAAACTTGTATGTGTAGCAGTATCGTTATCCATGCTGACCCAAATCTAAAATATATATCAAACTTAATTAATTGCGTACGTTACTCGTAAAGTGTTAATAATTAGACTCAAAATATTTTGACCATAATTAGTTGTATGTTAATTATTACAAAACGTAACTAACCCACTCTCCTAACCACCATAATTACTAGTTAACTGAAAAGGACTCGTTTGTCAAACTCATAACATGAGTTTCCTTTTGAAAATTATAAAAACCAGAATGAAACTCACCAAAGTTCAGGGGTCACATTGCAAAATCATTGTCTTCTTCACAAAATAAACCCAAAGAACGTGGTGTGTTGCCATTACAACTAGTTTTTCTACTCATTTTCAATCTCCAAAAATAGCCCACAAACTACATAGTATTTTCTTTTCTCTTAACTCCTACAACCTCCTGCTCCAAATAGATTTTGAAAACTAAATTCATTTTTTTATATATATAGATTGTGAAAAGCTCAAGAACAACTACAACCACACCAATAGCTCTCAAAAAAAACTTACCTCCAAAATCGAACTGTTCGAACTTATTCCCATATCGAGTAATTCGCCAACCCAAATCTTCCTGCAAAGTCAATAGCGAACCCGTTTATCACCCGCATGATGTCACACATTCAACCAACTCAAACCCATTTTCTTCCTTTATTTTGTTTTCATCTATTTCTTTCTCTTAAAACCCATTTGGTAAACTCACACCATTCAATAATTCATACATCTAATACCCTTATTTGAAGAATCCCAAATTATTATATTAGAGAAGAGCTTACCTCAATTGAATTGGCCATTTTACGATTTGTTCCTTGAATCCTTTCCGAAGGTCCTCGATTTCTCCTTCTTCTGTCGTCTCTCTCTCTCCTCTCTCTATGCTTGGCTTGGAAAGTATATTTATCACTTGTCTCTCTCTTGTTTTTTTTTTTCAAGGAGTTGTTTATCTATTTGATTTCAAAGGGATTGTCGACTAATTGATCTTCACCGTTTCCTCTTCCATCCACCGATACTCCTTCCCGGTAGGTAGTATGCGTCTCTTCATTTATTTCTTTCTTTATTATTTATTTATTTATTTAAAAAAAAACTATAAACAATATCTAACTAAACAATTAACTAATGGGCCAAACCCAATTCAAAGTAGACAAAATATAATGTATTCAAACACACTAGGCCCAATTATCTTTTAAATGAGTCCAAAGTGAATTTCAATAATAATAATATCCATAAATATAATTTATTTTACTTAAGAAATTTTTGGGTATTTTACACATGAACTCGCCGAAATTCCTCCTGCAAAGCCTTTTGAACCACCAGCGCCGAGCTTTCCAGATCCTCGCCAATCTCCATCAACCGGGTGTCTATGCCACTAGTCACCCGTCTCAAGAGGATCCGCCTCAGCACATGCCTAATGACACGGGAGTGCCCCTCAGCAGCCACGAACACCCATGACAGATACTCATAGGACAAGAACATATGTTCGGAAAAGGCATAAGTCGAAGCCCGCAGGGGAAAATCGATCTCCCACATATCCCGAATGAGCTCGCCCACTTCCCTCTCCATGTGCAACTCTTCAATCGGGATTCACGCCTCGGAAGAATCATTACCGCCAAACCGCGAAGGACTCGATACGCCAGATAGAAAGTGGTTTGCTCAAGACCAAGCAAGATGACCTGGGCGTAAGCCCCGGTAAACAGGAAAAAGCTACGGATCCGCCAGTGGCTGACCACCCAGATGATCTCCTTGGAGCCAATACGAAAAAAGTACTCTATCCATTCAATCTCCGTAAGCATATCATGGCAATAATGGTCGCGAGAGCCATAGCGCCCGGGATTATACACTCCTCCCACAAGCTCCGGGGTCATCACCCAATTGACGTGCTTCTCTAGCCACATATGAATCAAAAGAGGGCTACCAGAAGGAAACACTTCGTCGCCAGACGAGAATGCGTCCAGGCCAAACAAAGTCTCGGCCAAAATAACTGGGATGATATTTACCCGGCGATCCCAAGCCTGCAACACTTGGTCGACTACCCGCACATCGATGAATCCGGGTTGGCCCACCAAGAGGTACCTTCACATAACACAAAGAAAGAAGGCAGCCAGTCGACGCCGCAAGTAGACTAGATCTTCCCTGTATTCGGTATAGGTAGCAGGGAGAACAATCAAATTAAAATTAAATCCGTTATAAAAACCCGGAGTAGCAGCACGGGTTGAGCCAAATAACTCCCGTATCGCCATAAAAAGGCGCCTCCGTGCAGAAGGCACGACAATAGGCCCGATGGCCGGCATCCCTACTATAACACATAACTCCTCAAAAGTAGGACACATTTCGTTCAGGCAGAAATTGAAAAGATGACTCTGTACTGACCAGAATCTGGACGCTGCCCTCAGCATGTCCCAGTTTATCCGCAGGGTTCGCCATGACAGGAGGCATCTATAGCCATAAATATGCTTGAACCATTCTCGCTCTTCTTCTCGTAAGGAAAGAATCCAGAAGTCCAGTGCATTCTCGTATATCTCCATCTCCAAAGTTGTATGACTAGGTGCGGCCATTTCTGGAATATTGGCTGAAATAGGAATACACATGAGAAGCCATGGGCGCCATTTATGGCAACTCTGGGAGCCGCGCCCACAATCCTCCATAGGCGGCGCCCATGGGTCCCACCATTGTCTCCCGAAACTGCCTGGTATCGCCGTTTCTGACTCCGGCTACTCCACTGTTGGCCCTGTTCGTTCACAAGGAAAGAAAGAAAGGACTGAAGCTATATACTAGCCCTCGCCTACCGACGAGAAAAGATCAAACATAGGAAGAGGCGGCTGCCCCTTCTTCCCCACAGAATGCCAGATATCCCCATTTTAAATCCGAAGGTGTATCCCTCCAAACTTCTGTCCCTAAACTACAGTGTGCCGTTATCTTAGATAATGATTTAGATTTATTTTCTTCCTAGAATAATTGAGTCTTCATATTTATATCATGCATCGTAGAATAAAATTAAATTACATTGCATTTAGAAATAGATACAGAATCTAGTACAACAAAAATAATAAAGTGCAGGTAAAACAAGAGCTAATGGCCACGAGAAGATCTGCTCCTGCCTAAGTCTCCACCCATGACCTGAGGACCAGTCCCACCAATCCTGTACTCCCGTTCTCTCGCTTGAGCCCTACTCGACCCGCTGGCATCATCATCATCATCATCATCCTCACCCCGACGCCTAGCTTGGTTGACAGCATCATTTCTTCGACAAGTGAACTCATCCAAAAGCTCCTGGTATAATTTGGTAACGCTGAGAAAGCCCCTCGCCACCTTCCTATACGAAGAAGCATCAACCTGGGAAAGAAGGTGTAAAATAGCAAAGAAAATATGTCAGCCTCGAAGAAAAACATGATGCAAGTATGGAAAAGCAAGATAAATATACCGCGTGGGTCCACTCAAGAATCTGATACCGCTCTGGGATCTCGATATCGGATAAAATTTCCTTCATGAGTCTTCCATCACGACGATACTAGAAGGTGGAGAAGTCCTCAGTAGGCCCGAAGAAATTTGACTACACATAAGGAGTCAAACGAGAGGGCCTCGGCCTATCAAAAACATCTGATGCACGCCTTATTGCTACAGGTGCCGTATGAAGCACTATCCTCAAGAAATCCTCGTAAGACATGTTGAGATAATCACCCTAAGGAACGATGAATCTCGACAGATACTGATATATGTTAGGCAAGAATTCTGGGACAATCACCTAGGCTGGAGGTGTAGGTGGTGTCACTGGAGGCACCGGACATAGGAAATGCTGGCAATTAACCCGCTCGCCCATATACAACGAGTCGACCATGATCGAAACCATCAGAATCCGGCAGCGGCTCATCTCTAGAGAAATCAGATAAGGCCCAGCTAAACCCCTCCAGGGAGATAGTTGCCCGAGCTTGAGCTCGCAATCCTGTCCCGCATCATTATCTCGTCTAAATAACAGTCGTCCGATCCTCCTCTACCCAATTTGCATTCACAAATTCAGCCAGAACGGTGGCTCGTGAATGCGGTTATGCGAAGGGCCTGGAGTAAAATGAAAACAGAGTAGGCCCATACCTAAAAAAAAAAAAAGAGTCAGCCAGAAGTCAAAAAACAAAAAATGTTGGCAGAAATCAAAAGCAGGAAAAAAGAGATACCTCCCAAGCTGGAGCAAAACCATTAAGAACTGGAGAGTCGTTCCGGCTAGCCCGGTCCATGGAAGCGAAAAGCTCGGCCAAGCCTGCCTGCCCCCAGTCATAATCAATAATGTGATCCAGCTCCCGAAGACATCCTAGGAAGGAAACTCTCAAAGTAGTCGACGAGTTGGCAAATAATGACGTCCCCAAAAAGAAAAATAAGAATGTCTTGGAAACGCAAGTTACAGCCTCGCTATCATCTTCATCAACCTGCCCGGCATGTTGCAAAAGCCAACTCTTCACTCTGCCAATTTTAATCTCGTCAGCAGTCTTATACTCGGGTTCAAAGCCCAAAAGATCATCCACTATATCATGCTGATGTCTAAGGGTATAATCCGGCTCCAAAGTCAACGTGGCCTCGCCCCAACTGAAATGGAAAGTGTGGGTGGTGTCCCACCAGTAATCCCGCAGAACCTCAAAAATGGGCAAATAACTGCGGAAGGGACGAAACGCTCGCATAAAAATGCCGAAGCAGGAGGACTCCACTAGAAGTTGTGCCTGCAAAGGCATCGAGTTATAAATAGTCGCCATTTTATCGCAACTGGCCCGAACTCTGGTCAAAGCCCTACGTGCCCAAAAAAAAAAGCAGCAACTCAGAATGAGAAAGAAAGGGGAGGCAAAATTCTTATCTTTCATTAAGCTCCCATGCATGCCATAATACTATGCCATTCTTATTAAGCATATCAAAAGCAAACATATATATATATTGTTGCATAAAATACCCATGTTACATTTTGCATGTATAAAAACAAGAAAAAAAAAATGGCATGCCCATTTACATATTTGTGTTGCATTTTTGCATGCAGTATATGTTGCATTCTGCATGAGATAATATTTATGTTGCATTCTGCATAAATTCATAAAATAAAAGTTGCATTTGCATATATTGCATTTAGAAACACATCTCCGTTACATTTTGCATAATTAAAAAAAATAAAATCATAGCATAAAAAATATATATATTGCATTTTTCATATATCATAGAAAGCATGTCGATTATATCTGTTGCATATAAATTATATCTGCAGTACGTGCATGCATCCGAAAAAAACATATATCTAAAAAAAATGTGCCATGTATCTGAATAATATACCGCATGAACATGCATCATGAAAATATTTGTAGCCCAAGCATGCTTCATGTAGTTAAAATATATCAGTTACATGAAATATACATCGCAAAATTAAATAGTGCCAATCAAGTATGCATCGCAAAATTAAATAGCACGAATTTCATATTTTTGCTATGTATAATTGCCAAATTGCATCATTCTAGCATATAAATTACATGCATAAGCATCAAAATCAAGAGCATGTATATTCCAAAAGCCCAAAACAGCAAAGAATCCCATAGAACTGAAAAAATCAACCAAATGGGTTTGTGAATAAAGAAACTTACAGTGGAATTTTGAATATTAGAAACATGGGAGTGCTGATCGCGAAGAATGTTGCCCCAATCATCCTTAGAATACCAATATTTGATATAATTCTGGGTTAAAGGAGGAAGTTCTAGGCGTTCCTCGCCCGAATCTGGATGCATCGGTGCCTTTCCCTTTCTAGATCTCGAAGAAGATGCCATCTATCAAGAAAAACAATCAATTTGGTGAAAGAAAATAGAGAAAAGGCCGAGAAATGAGCAGAAGAGCTTGTCGGCAGCAACAATGGTGGAAGAACGAACGAAGAAGAAAGAGAGAAAATGATGAAGCTGCTACTTCTGCTTCTGCGCTCCCTTTCCCGTAATATGAAGAAGGGGTTGGAAAGTTTCACTTTCCTCCCCTCCAAAGTCAAAGTGCAGAATTTAAACTTCTAAGTTTGCTTGTCCCACCATCGTGTTCGACGAAGGGTCCGATCCTTTGAAGATACGATGTCTTATGATGTGTCCCACCATTGTGTTCGGCGAAGGGTCCGACCCTTTGAGGATACGATGTCTTATGATGATGTCCCACCATTGTGTTCGGTGAAGGGTCCAACCCTTTGAGGATACGGTGTCTTATGATGATGTCCCACCATCGTGTTCGGCGAAGGGTCCGACCCTTTGAGGATACGGTGTCTTGTGATGTGTCCCACCATCATGTTCGGCAAAGGGTCTGACCCTTAGAGGATACGATGTCTTATGATGATATCCCACCATCGTGTTCGGCGAAGGGTCCGACCCTTTGAGGATACGATGTCTTATGATGTGTCCGACCATTGTGTTCGGTGAAGGGTCCTACTATACCCTGAGGATGCAATGTCTTATGATGTGTTCCACCATCGTGTTTGCCGAAGGGTACGACCCTTTGAGGATACAATGTTTGATCATGTTATCCCACCCAGTGGCTGTTGTTTGTTTGCATGAGGCCGAAATACGTTTGGTCTGATTCCTTTTATAAGGGATATGTAGGCAGCCTATTTCGGTAGGTCCGACCATTAGAGCATTTAAATTGCATATCTTCTTAAAAACTACGATAACCTCCTATAACTGACTAAATATGTCTAGGGTATGTGAGATTTGAACTGCACCCTATAAACTGTTACATTATAACTGCTATCTGTTGCATTACTCCCCATTATAATTTCCACGAAATTTGGGAGTCTATTTCTTATCAACGATGTTTGTTTACTCGGTAAGCTTCGGGTTACCTGTAAACTCCATCATTGAGGGGCTCTGTAGACACCCCAATTTTGTATCCCTCGTACGTGACATGACATGAAATATCAAGACTTGTTAAAATACTAACGAATGTCAAGTTACAGGGTTTAAAATGAAAAAGAAAAAACAGGATGTGTAAACAGTGAAGTGCAAGGGGGAAAAGTGTCAAAAAGAGGAAGAAAAAAGGAGCCTGGCGCCACCCACATCATCTCTGGCGCACTTCCATGGGCCTGGCGCCATGGGTGGTGCCACCTGTACTGTAGCATTTTGCTTTTGGTGCAACTCTCTCAGCGTGCGGTACAAGCCGATGAAGCACAGAAAGATAAATCTTAACGACGAAGGAATCCCAATCTCAGCCTATAAATAAAGAGGCACGGCTTGTGAAAATTCACTCCGCAAAAAACACAGTTCACACACCGCGATCACGCAGTTAAAATTCCTCCGTAGTGAGTTCTGAGAGAGCGCTTTGAGAGTTTTCTTCCTCTAGCCCCAAAGCTCCGTCAAATCTCCCTCAAACACAAAACCAATCGGCCAAAGTGAAACCTAGCTGCCCGGCTAGGACTATTCTAGCTGCCCGGCTAAAAATCCCAAAAAGGAGCTTGCCTACCCGAATCCGTCCTATTCCACCGGTCTAAAAATCCCAAGCAATTGCCTACCGAATCGAATCAGTTAGCAAGCAAACAACAGCAAAAAAGCAAGCAATTGCTCCACTCGGTTCTCGAGGCCAGAAAGCAACTTTCGAAAGTAATTACTCTGCCCGAATCTCCGCAACAGCAAAACAACCGCAAAAAGACTCCCTCTCCCGGAAGGACAGAGCGAGCGCACCCTAAAATCTAGTAGAAGATAATTGGTACGGGATAAATCCCCCACGCTTCAAAAGGTAGGCTATTTAAAGTTTTATTTATTAAAAAGTGCTATATAGGCCGGCCCCATGTAATAAAAATAACCAGTTATGTTGTCTGAAATCCTATAGAAAATAGCACAAAAAATAGTCATTATTATGGTCAAATATTTATAAATGTATTTGTAACTCCCGAAAGGATACTGTTGCAAGTTTGTAATAATATATGTACAAATATATATGTTAAAATGTTTTATTTCATCTATTAAATAATATATAAAAAAGTATAGTTTAGCTAAAAAAAACTTGTTTTGAGACCGAAAGGGCGAGTTGGGTGCCTAACACCTTCCCACCTCGTAACTTAGCCTCTGAACCATTTTATAAATCTGGTTACATTTGATTTTTCTTTGTTTTTCCTTAAAATAAAGATGGCGATTTTGTTTCAATATTTTGAGTCCACAATGAGGCCGGGCGTATTCCATGCGCCTTAGAACGTTTTGATTTTGTTCTTCATTTTAAAGAGAAGGCAAAACGTACAAAACCGGGGCACTCACAGTTGGATATGAGATGAATTGATAAGGACAATTTCAATTCATAACTTGGTTTTATAGTATTATTGAGTATTGTTAGCGATTGGGCTTGTGGCCCGATTATTTACTTCCGCTCACATGAAATATATTTATATTATTAAAGGTTAATTAGTTTCCTAATCGGACGGGGTTCGGGATTGACTTAACTTAGGGTTTCTTGTACAATAATATAAATAGGGAAACTAAAGGGATAAAACCCTACAAGCAGTACACGCATATATTCTATCTCACCAAATACTCCCTTTAGCCTAACCATCGAGAGGCTTGAATTTGCGGTGTGAACCAGTATTGATATTTGTACTACATGATATCAATCAGACGAGAGAGACTTGCAGGATCTTTGATCGTGACATACGAAGATCGTAGCTCAAGTAGAAAGTCTTCCGCTTCGCTCAAAGTTCAAGTTCAAAAACGCAACTCATGATTACTTGTAGATAACGAACTTGTGTGATATATGTATGTGTATATATATATATATATATATATATATATATATATATATATATATATATATATATATAAATCCTTCATTGGTATCAGAGCATATATGTTTGATTACTCGTTTCGTTATACCATGAATTGCATGCTTTTAATTTTGGGTTTGTTTAAAAGTTTTATCCGATAACGAACCAAATGGGTTTTATTATTTTATGTGTAAAACGATTTTATTTTGGAGAAAAATATATATGTATGAGTTCCCTATAATGAGGTGAACAACATACTAAATTCTCGTTGAAATCTGTCGGGTATTTTTGAAAATATCGTAAACTCTAGTTTTGTTGAAAATTGTTTTTTTCTGAAACTTTGCATGTTGTTATGACTTGTTTGTGTTTTGTAAAACCGTGGTTTTATGGTCTACATTTGTAGTACTCTGCGAGGGTTTTCCAAAGACATTATATGCTTAATTTGGACTTAAAATGAACGTTTTACGGCCTCGTGAAGTTGGCTCGCGGATCACGTTCACGAATCGATTTTTCGGGTTGAAAAATAGGCATCCTACACTCTCGGCCTCGATGTACGTGCCTTTTGTGGCACTCCTTTCTATGTAAAAAGTACATGACTGGAAAGTACTCGACAAGACGAATCCAACGCCACCCTCCGCGACCTCATCGGAGTTCGAGAAGGCGGCACATGGACGGTACACTCCGGCAAGCGCGTCAGCTTCTACGTGGAAGACCAGTCAACTGTTGACTGGTCAACGGTCAAATAATTGGCTGATGACGTCTTTGCCACGTACGCAAGTGGAAACTTTTGGTGACATCATCAGTGGCGTCAACGTGATGTCATCCCTCCCACGTCAGCTGCCACGTTAGCCCTAGCATACAATCAGCGTCCAGTCAGCCTTCCTTGAAAGACCACCCACGCAGGTGGCGCGTGTGAGTGCGTGCGGCATTTCTGGACCTTTTTTTTTAAAACAACCGACGCGTCTGGATGTTTTTTGGCCTTCTGAGTCCAATGGTGGCCTCTGTTTTGGTCAATTCAATCTGAAAATATTTATTTCGACATTTTCAATGTATAAAAGCTTGTTTTTTGATTTATAAAAAAATCAAAAATAATTTCCAGGGGCTGTTTTATCATTCTGTGACTGTTTAGGGGTATTTGGGACTGTTCTAATTTTTTTTAAAATTCTTTGTGAATTTTAAACTATTTTAAAGTCATTTTTAGCAAAATTAATTGTCGTTTTGGGCTCTTAAATTACGATTGGAACTAAACAAGACCAAATAAATTTTATTTTCAGTAGTGAAAATATTTATGTGCATTATATGTATTTGATGGATTTGTTCTATCTTATTTCTTTTGTTTAAATTATCAATTTATGAATATTTTCACGTTGTGCATACTTTGGTTGTGATTACGAGCCTCGCGGATTTTCCCTCCTTACGTGTATGATATGATTATATTTACTAATTGATTTTTTTAGAACGAAAGTGTATCGTGATATATATGCTAATGTCTTATTTTTGCAATAAATTGTAGTGAAATGGCTTCTAAGAATGTAATCGCTGACCTTAACAAGGATAAGAAATTGTGTTGCTCAAATTATAGTGTTTCGCAAAGAAAAATCACGTGTTTGCTACACGAGCAAGAGGTTTCTTGAGAACTTAGATACCATGATGACTAAATCAAAGTTGGGTAATTCTACCCTAGCTTAAAATTGTAAAGATGAGCTTGTGGCTAAGTGCTATGATATAAGTCGCACAATGAGTGTTGCAACTTGTAACCTTTCTCTTGTTTCCCTTAAGGGTCTGCGCAAGCCACATGGGCAACGCAAGAACAAGCTAAAGGCAAGAAGAATCAGAATTTGGGCCCCAAAAGTGACAAGATTGCTAAACGCCGTAGAGGCAAAAAGAATATTGCTAAGTAGAAGTGCTACAATTGAGGTGCCTTGGGTCATTTTGCTCGAACTTGTCCTGACCCCAAGAAGGTATGCCTTAACCCTATCTCCATGCAAAGTTATCTTTGCTCTCGTGTTTTATTAGCTGACTCTCTCCCTATGTGGATTGTAGACTCAGGCTCAACCAAACATGTGATGAGGGATCGAGGAAGATTTGTAGATTATCAAAAAGTTCCTACGGGTACAAGAAGAATTTTCATGAGAAACAGTTTGTCTGTTGAAGTCAAAGGAGTTGGCTCATACCAACTTCAATTGCAGAATGGACGCACATTGACTCTTCATGAAGTTCTTTATGCACCTGGAATTCGACATAATCTATTATTAGTAGTACAATTGCTAGGACATGGATATTCTTTTAATTTTAGTGATGATCACTTTGATATTTGTTTTGGTGATGAGATTTTGGGACATGGTTTTTTGTCAGATAATTTCTTTAAATTAGATTTGTTGGATTCCCATAATTCTTTTTGTTAATTCTTCTTCTTGTATGGTTTATGATGATTCTAATTACGAGTTATAACATGCCAGACTTGGACATATAGGAAAAGATAGGATGACTAGATAGGCTACAGAATGCCTATTGGGGTCTCTCACCAAAGTCAACCTACCCTTGTGTGAATCTTGTTTGGGAGTAAAAGCTTGCTGAAAGCCTTTTGGTAAGGCAAAAAGAGCCACACATCCATTAGAGTTAGTCCATTCAGATATTTGCGGACCAATGAATGTTAAGGCACGTCATGGAGCTTCATACTTTCTCACTTTTATCGATGACTACACACGCTATGCATGGTTATGTTTACCTTATTTCTCACCGCGATGAAGCTCTTAAGTGTTTTGAGCGCTTTCTCATAGAGGTTGAGAATCAAAAGGATAAAAGCTTCAAAAAATTTAGAATTGACCGGGTCCGTGAATATTTATCTGATCAATTTAAAGAATTATGTGAGAAAAAAGGAATACGTCGACAGTTGACAATTCCTAGAACTCCGCAGCAAAATGGTGTTGCAGAACGAAGAATCGAACATTGTTGGAAATGGTTAGGTCAATGATGGCACAGGACAACCTCCCAATTTCGTTTTAGGGGGATGAGCTAACGACTGCCGCCTACATACTTAACCAAGTGCCTTCTAAGTCATTTCCCACAGCCCCTTATGAACTTTGGAAAGGTGAGAAGCCTAAATTGGGGCATCTCCATCCTTGGGGTTGTGCAGGTTATGTCCATAGTACCTCAAATAAGTTTGGAAAACTAGGCCCTAAAGAAAACAAGTGTGTTTTCATAAGGTATTCAGATACCTCAAAGGGTTATGTTATGTACGGTTGAAAACCTAACGTAGGAATGACTGAAATAGAGTGGTGCAATGTTGATTTCATTGAGAATGATTTCCCATAGATAGGTGAAGTTAGGAAATAATTAGAACTTTTTGAGATAGAAGAAGAACATATGACATCTTTTGGCGAAGGTGGGGAATTGTCTCAACCTAATCCTCTTGTCTGACATGAGGTTGAGCCTATGGAAGTCGCCAATGAGAGTCAAGGTGATCTTCATCAGTGGGATGCGGATCTAGTCGGGAGTCCGATACTACTAGAGCGAAGAGGTAAGCGTGGAAATATACCTCGTCGTCGATTCACGATCGAGGAGGAATCTTTCCTAACTTCTTACAATTCTAGTGAGCCTACATCGTTTAAAGAAGCTCTTTCTTTACCTACAAACAATGAATGGATAGTACTGATGGAAGATGAAATTTCCTCATGAAAAGGAATCGAGGTTTGGGAGTTAGTTGATCTTCAAGGTCGTAAGACTATTGGAAACAAATGGGTTTTCAAAGTCAAGCGAAAGTCAGATGGATCAATCGACAAATATAAAGCACGTCTTGTGGGGAAAGGCTTTACCCAAAGAGAGGGTTTAGACTATGAGGAGACATTCTCCCATGTGGTGAGATTTTTCTCTGTTCGCCTAATCCTAGCGATAGTAGCGTACATGGATCTAGAACTTTATTAGATGGATGTTAAAACTGCTTTTCTCAATGGAGAACTGGATGAAGAGATCTATATGACTCAACCGGAGGGTTTTGAAGTCAAGGGACAAGAGCACAAAGTGTGCTGACTCAAACGTTCCATCTATGGTCTCAAACAATCATCTAGGCGGTGGTACATTCGCTTTCATCAAGCGATAACCTCAATTGGCTTTATGATGATTGAGAAAGACCACTGTATGTATGTTAAACGATCCAAGAAAAAGATCTTGATTCTGTCATTATATGTTGATGACATCCTACTAGCTTGGAATGATATGGAGATGATAAATGCCACTAAAGAGTGGCTGTCTGCGTTTTTCGATATCACATACTTGGGTGAAGCAAGATATGTGCTTGGAGTAAAAGTCATTAGGGATCGTTCGAAAAGATTTCTCGGTTTGTCTCAAGAGACTTACATTAAGAAAGTTATCGAAGGATTTGGCATGACTAACTCAAAACCTGTTGTCATTCCAATGGAAAAAGGATGTGTCCTTAGTACAAACCAATGCCCTAAGAATGAAGGAGAGAAGAAGAGAATGTCTACGACTCCATATTCGAATGCGGTAGGAACCTTGATGTTTGTTATGGTGTGTACTCGACCTAACCTATGCTTTGCAATTGGGATGTTGAGTCGATTCCAAAGTAATCCTAGACCTCAACATTGGATGGCAGTGGAGAGGGTTATGCGTTACTAGGTGGGAACCACAAATTTAACCCTATGTCACTAAGGTGGGGATTTGAGCTTGAAAGGTTTCACTAACGTGGATTGGGCTGGAGATGTAGATGGTTATAAATCTACTTCGGGCTGCGTTTTCCTCCTTAGTGGTGGAGCTATCTCTTAGAGTAGCAAGCGACAGACTAGCACTGCCTTATCTAATATGGAGTCAGAGTACATGGTTTGCTCAGCTGCGGTTAAAGAAGTTGTGTGGTTGAGGAGTTTTCTTCAACATCTTGATGTTATGACGCATGTGGATCGTCATATAGTCATTGCTTGTGATATCATGACTGCTTTAGGTTACACTAAAGATCCCAAGTATCATGGGAAGACGAAACACATTAATATCAAGTATCATTTCACTAGAGACATGGTTGCAAAAAAGAAAGTTGTTCTAGAATATATTCCTACTATGTTGGCTGACCCTATGACTAAGCCTTTAGCTAGAGAGATCTTTCAGGATCATATGTTGGGTCTAGGGCTTCGTAGGATTTGATATTTATTCTGAGAACACTTTTGTTGACATTTGATTATTATTTTTCATTATCGTTTGAATAAATTGCAGTTTCATTTTATTCCTTTTATATGTTAATTGGATATTTTAATATGAAATTATGTATCATATATATTTTGATTAAAAAGATGTCGTGGATATTGAATTGACCCTCTCACACAGGTAATTCACCTTGTCGATAGGTGGGCGAGCAAATTGAGATAGTAAAAGTCTTTAGCACCTACGAAGGGGGGGTACGCAAATGACATTACATTCATCGCCTTGGCATACGGCCAAGATGAGACTTTTTATAAAGGTCGACTTTATATCCCAAGAAAAAGTCTAAATATGAGATCTTAAAAGAAACACTAGAAGAGTGAATACTTTTAAGTACCCAGGTTAGACGGCAAAAGGGCGGCTAGACTAAGGTTCGTATGACATTTGAGCATGACATGCCTACTTCGTGTGGGAGTTCCGTCATAGTATACATTTCATACTATTTGTGACTATAATGCGATTTAAGAAAGTGATTGAATGATCACTGCTTCATCACTGTGTGAGTTCTAGTGATCAAATCCAAGTCACGATTATACCCTATGTGACTTAGAACTATATCATGAACTTGGATGTTGATGATGCTACTTTCATT
Organism: Codonopsis lanceolata; assembly: GCA_013146195.2. Classification (NCBI taxonomy): domain Eukaryota; kingdom Viridiplantae; phylum Streptophyta; class Magnoliopsida; order Asterales; family Campanulaceae; genus Codonopsis; species Codonopsis lanceolata. Next base: position 547 of record JABEVN020003300.1, on the reverse strand, counting down.
ACTAGAAAACTGATAATCAGTGACGGAACCCTCCGTCACTAATCAGTGACGGAAAACTCACTTTAGTGACGGGTATTTTGTCGGTGTCTTGGTGGGCTTTCCCTATAGCGACAAACATTCAACCGTCACTAATTTTCGTCGCTAAATAAGCATCTTTTTAGAATATTCTTTTTCTTTCCGTCGTTGAGGCAGCTTATCACTCACGAAAATTTGCGTCGATTTAGCGGCGAAGATTCAGTCACTAATTTATTTATAGATTCTTGATTCGATAAGTGACGGAAAACACCATCTCTGATGAGTGACGGTTGTCTCCGTCACTAATATAAAAAATTAATGATTTTTTTTGGTAAATAAATTATAATTGTTTCTTAGTAGAAAAATATTATAATCATTTTAATGAATGATATTTTATCAATTTAGGGGTGTAAGTGGTTCGGTTTGGTTTTAGGCCAAAACCACGAGCCGAACCGCACCCCATTGGTTCCAAAAATTTCAAGCCGAATCCAAACATAATTAGATATGTTAAAATGGTCAAGAACCGCATGGT
>JABEVN020003299.1:0-18720 GCA_013146195.2 Codonopsis lanceolata | reverse complement strand
ACGAGCATAAAGCTCTCTATGCTCGCAAAAAGAGAATATCGAGCAGGGAAAAATTCACCCCTCTGACACTCTTCCTCGAGCATAAAGCCCTTTATGCTCGAAAAAAAAAGATAACAGAACCGAGGAAACATTTAACTCGAACACCAACTCATTATCGAGCAAAAATCATCTCATGCTCGATAAAGAGAATAATCGAGAAAACGATAAAAAAACAACTCGAAGACCATCTTCCAACGTAAAGTTGAAAGGACATCGAGTTTCATCATTACTATTTGATATAAGAAAAGGATCGAAAGAATTACATATTGCAAGTCAATTACCAATAGTATTTCTTCAAATGATCCATATGCCATGGATGTTTTAGTTCGTCACCATCCTCACGTTCGCGGCATATAAGTACCTTCCTTAATGACCTAGAAATGCGGAAAGGCCCTTCCCAATTTGGCGAAAGCTTACCCCCTCGGCTCGATGACATGTTGCCTCGATCTTACGGAGGACCCAATCCCCGCAAAAGCGACCTTCCACGAACCCTTTTATCGTGATGGGCTTTTGCTCATTGCTTTATAATTAGCCATCCTCATCTTAGCCTCCAACCGCTTTTTCCTCTAGAAATCTAGATCGGCGACCGGGGCATTATTGGACGCAATGCGTAATTCAAAACTCTATGAGTGGCGGATACATCTCCAGGAGCCATAACATCAGACCCATAAGCCAAAAGAAAAAACTGTCTCTCTGTTGGACCCACGATTGTTGTTCTAGCGCCCAGGTGAAGGCAACTCGTCTACCCATCTTCCTGCTTTCTCTTCCAAATTCCTCTTCAAAACGTGCGGATTTGTTTATTCGCGACTTCGGCTGCCCATTGCCTTGAGGTATGCCACAGATGATTGCCAATGCTTTACCCGCATCTGCTCGCATGCTTTAGTAAACCTTTCGGAAAACTGAGTCCCATGATCAGACACAATTGCTCGCGGGACCCCGAACCGGCACCATATGTGTTCATGAACAAAATCAATGACATTAACTTCACTTATGGTTGCTAGGGGCTTTGCCTCCACCCAGTAAAGTAGTCAGCGTGACCCTTTCGCATATTTGAACATATTTGAACCGAGCGACAACGAAATGGGCCGATTAAATCTATTCCCCACATGTCAAAGCGGCCGAGGAAGCTACAACAGGGAGTTTGCTCGGTAGATGGCAAGCGTGGTATATCTGGCATGCTTGGCGACATTTGTCACATCGACGAACATACATCTCGGCATCTCGCCTCAAAGTTATCCAGTAAAATCCAGCTGCCAAAACCTTCTCAGCCAATGATCTCTATCCAGGATGACCTCCACATTTGCCTTCGTGTACCTCTCCCAAGATTCCTTACGTCATTTAAATTACGGTGGCACACATCGCAATAAAGGTCGGGTGTAAGACCTCCGATAAAGAATGTTATCCAAAATGACATAGCGACATGATCGCTTCTGGATGGTTCTAGCCTCCTTTTTATCCTCGGGTAACACCCATTGCTCGATGTAAGCCTTGAGATCATCAATCCAACACTTTGGAGCGGGCTCAATATCCATAATCACCTCCTTTTCAATAACAGGGGCATCCAGATGCTCGATCATGACTCCAGGATGCAATGATTGAATTTCATCCTCAGCCATCTTCGACAAATAATCAGCTCGCATGTTATCTTCCCGAGCAATTCTCACCAGCTCCCAGTAATCAAAATCCTTTAGAATTTCCTTCACCATCGCACAATAACGAACCAAGATCGGATGGTGGACCGCATAATCGCCCTTGACTTGATTCACCACCAATTGGGAGTCACAATACACAACTAGTGCTCGCACCCCTATATCCTGCGCGAGCTCTAGCCCAGCGATCAACGCCTCATACTCGGCTTGATTGTTAGAAGCTGGAAATTTGAAGCGCAAAGCTTTCTCAAATTCCATGTCTTGCTCTAGTGGGACTAACACCATCCCAGCACCACTTCCAAATATGCTAGCTGAACCGTCGACATAAAGTTCCCAACAGTACTCTGGTCGTGGCTTCAGGCTTGGAACACTCGCCGATGTCGCTTTAGATGGTGGTTTTTCCTCGCCAAAATCCTTGAAGCTTATTTCAGCCACAAAATCTGCTAAAGCTTGTGCCTTGATCGCTCGCCGAGGTTGATAATCAATATCAAACTCGGTTAACTCGATCGACCAAGTGAGTAGACGTCCAGAAGTGTCCGGCTTGTGCAAAATCTTTCTCAAAGGCAAATCAGTGTATACAACAATTGAATGCGCAGAAAAATAAGCTCTAAGTTTTCGAGCAGCAACAACAAGCGAGTAGGCCAATTTTTCTGCATTAAAATATCTTCCCTCTACATCAGTGAGGGCTTTCGAAACATAATAAATAGGCTTTTGGACATTGCTCTCTTCCTTAACCAATACAGCGGCTACTGCCTGCTCGGTAGCTGCTAGATAAATAAACAATTTCTCCCCGAAGACCGGGCTGCTCAATAAAGGAGGGCTTCCTAAATATTTCACCAAGTCTTCAAAAGCCTTTTGACACTCAGGCGTCCATTCAAACCCTTTATTACCTCGAAGAACTTTAAAGAAAGGCAAGCACCTTTCTGTCGATCTTGAGATAAACCGTCCAAGAGCGATCACCCTACCATTGAGCCTCTGTACATCCTTAACACAGCGAGGAAGCTTCATAGTGACCAGCGCCTTGATTTTCTCGGGATTAGCTTCGATGCCCCTCTCAAGCACCATAAACTCGAGAAACTTGCCTGCCTTTACCCCGAAAACACACTTGCTTGGGTTTAATTTCATACTATTCTTCCTGAGATTGGCAAAGGTCTCACCTAGATCCACTGCATGATCATGACCTTTCGTCTTGACCACCATATCGTCTATATAAGCTTCAACATTCCTCCCGAGTTGCGAACTGAATACCCTGTTTACCATCCTCTGGTAGGTAGCTCCCGCATTCTTCAGACCGAAAGGCATCATCTTGTAACAGTAGAGCCCCCCTACTGCCCGGAAAGCTGTCAAAGCTTTATCCTGTTCATTCATTTTTACTTGGTGATACCCGGAGTAGGCATCTATGAAACTGAGAAGCTCGAATCCCGCAATAGCATCCACCAGCTTGTCAATCCTCGGCAAAGGGTAACAGTCCTTCGGGCAGGCCTTATTCAAATCTGTGAAGTCCACGCACATTCGCCACTTACCGTTGGACTTTTTTACCATAACTACATTAGCCAACCAAGTCGGGTAATGTATCTCCTCAATTATGTCAGCCTTAAGCAGCTTCTCGACCTCTTCCCTGATCGCTTGATCCTTTTCTACCGAGTAAACTCTAGGTCGTTGCTGGATTGGTCGGAAAGATGGGTCCACATTTAATCGGTGCAAGGCCACCGCCTCACTTACCCCTCAGATGTCTTCTCCGCCGCCAAGCAAAACTACTGCTTTCTTGCAGCTGCTTAATCAAATTTGCCCGGGCCTCTGCCAATTTTTATCTTTTGCTCGGGATAAGCAGAATTGATGATAACCTCCTCAAGCTCATCATGAGCCGTGAACTCTGGCTCATCTCGCATTTGGAGTGTGTCGCACTCCACCTTCTCATCCTTCTCAGCTCGATCTTCAACTTTATCAAGCTGATCTACCTCCATGGCCTCAACCTGTTCTTCCAATCCCCCCGACGTCAATGTCGGCAAAGGATTGTCCACAGTCCCAACGACCTCGTTCGGTTTCTCAAATCCCCCCGACGTCAATGTCGGCAAAGGATTATCAATGCCTTGCTCAGCCACTTCATCTCGTTGTTCAACTTGGTCCCCCGACTTCAATGTCGGCAAGGACGAACTAACCTCAGTATCAACCTGGCTTATGGCCGTATCCATAACTTTTTCATTCTCGCTCTGCCCCCCCGACTTCAATGTCCGCACAAAGCTTGCCTCCATCTCCAAATTTTCCCGTACCATCGCAACTACTGATGGTCCTACAGTTACATGTGAAGTTTCCTTAGTGCTAACGGTTATCTTTTGCTCGCCGTCCTCTAAGGTCAACTTCTGCTTCTTCCTCTGGGTATCACGCACATACTCAAGTATTGCTCTCGGCTGGCTTCGTAGCGTCCCAACTCCCTGATCAGTGTAGAATTTAGCTCGCTGATGCGGGATCGATGCCACCATTTGAAACTTTGCCATGCTCGGTACACCTAGGATTATATTATACGGGGACTTCAAATCAATCACCATGAAAGTGATCTTTTCTGCTCGTGTTTTGCTCCCCTCGCCGATGAACACTTCTAGCTCAACTGTACCTTTAACCGGGACCTTATGGTTGGTGAATCCCTCCAATGTCCCAGCATACGGCTTCAACCGATCATCACTCAATTCAAGCCCCTGAAAACACGAATAGTACATCACATCTCGGCATGCTCCTGTGTCCACCAAAATCCTGTGCACGACAGCCATCCACTAATGCTGAGACAATCAAAGACTGCTCGCCTGCTACACTACTCGCCAGCTCACTGCGAGTAAACTGAATGGCTTGTTCCCCGTCTTGCAGAGTAGCAGGACGATCCACCACTTTGGACAAAGAATATATTTGTTTTCCAAGTTGAGTCGGTGTAGGCTCTTCGTCCATTATCACATTAATCACCCCCCTTATCGGCGGGGCTTCTCGCCTAGGAGCATTCCCTCTATTGCCTTCATCCCGCTTGAAGCGGTCTAGCCGCCCTTCATTGATCAACTTCTGAATGGTCTTCTTCAATGGCCAGCATTCCTCCGTAGTGTGCCCATAATCATCATGGTAAGCACACCGCGATCGATCCTTTCGCGGCGGTCATTTGGATTCATGCGAGGTGGATTAGGAAGCGCATTCCTTATCTCATACATGATGTCTTCGCGCAGCGTGTTGAGTGGAGTCAAATCTGATTCGCAAAGAAATTCCTTTGGCCAATCATACCGGGACTTGCTTTTGTTGTAACCTCCACTTCCTGCCTGGCCATTTCCTTTAGAATTTCCCACGGCTTCACCACTCTCCTTCTTCTTCTCCTTTTTTGTCGTCTCCCCGGCACACCACTTTTGTGCTCGCATGAGCATCTATGCCCGCGTCTTTGGTTCACGCATGCTCAACTCTGATCGCAGACCACCTTCACCTTCAAGCAAGCCGGTTTCAAAGCATAAGGTTACCTCTTGCTCGGTCAACCCATGAACTTGTTCTAGCACCTTAGTGAACCGTTCCAGGTAGCTCGCTGTAGACTCATACGCCCCCTGTTTAACCTTTGACAAGTCGGCCCTTGTCTTTGCCAATGTGCCCGCTGTTCCAAAGTCAGCCAAAAACTTTGCTCGCAGATCAGCCCAGTTATTAATTGAACGTCGCGGCAAAGCCCCCATCCAGGCTAGAGCTTTCCCTTGCAGTGCGCCTACAAAAGCTCTAATCTTCAGAGCCTCATCTGAAGTCACTAGGCCGATTTGCGATTCAAAAGACATCAACCAATCTCTCGCCTTAGTTTTGCCCGTGTACTCCTTAATATTTGGAAATATAAGCCCCTCAAGCGGTGGAGCATTCTCATCCAAGGGCTCTAGCGTGACGTGCCAAGAAATTACCATCCGAGCCTTGCTTTGCTCCCAAGCTTCCATTCAACGTTTCAATTCCTCGAAATCCTGCATATTTATGGTTGCAGGCAAACCACCCCCGGGCTGAGGCTGTGTCGTAGGCATAGGAGGGGCCTGTGGGGGTCCTATAGCCGTGAAGAGCCCCCACGGCCTGCGCCACCTGAGCCTGAGGCGCCCCAGCGAGCTGTGTAGCTTGTGCAGCTGATTGATGCAGGTCCCTTTTTCCTTGAGAATAATGAGAATGATGAGATCGTTTAGGAGAGGGAGTCCTGCGTCGATGAACATAAGACCCCCTTGGTGATCGCGAGCGACGACTATGAGCACGAGATCGCCGCGGCGAAGGTGACCGAAGCCTGCGAGCACGTGACCTTAGAGGTGAAGGCGAACGTCGACGACGACGAGATTGAGCCGAATCCTCTCCAACTCGTGGACCCAACCTTGAATGAACAATGGGGACAACCCTATGGCTAGCTTTACTACCCTCTGGCTGCTCGCACCCCCTGGATCCCTGTGCTCGTGGCTGAAAATGAACGAGCAATGGATTCATCTGATTACCTCCAGTGCGTGAAACGCCGGCTGCCTGGCTCGGAGCTGACAAGGCTGGTAATGGATCCAACTCAATGGGCAGTGGTGGTTTACCCATTGCAATCAACTGTAAGTTAAGTTGATGCATCTGGCCCAAATAGATGGCTCGCTGACGCAAAGCTTCCTCTCGGAATTCATGGGCTAAACCGACTGCTATTTCGGCACTCCGAGCCAACGAATCAACTCCACGCCTTTGATTAAGTTGGTGGCGTGCATCATGAGGCGGAGGAACATTATTCCCAGCGACGTGATTAAGGCTGGGATTCGGGTGCACCTCTTCCCGACGACTACCACTGCCACCATTAACTCCATTTTCCGCCATTGACGAAGCTTCAGAAAGAACAATTTTCAAGTTTAACAAATTTACTACCGTAAAAACTTTCGTTTCCCGGCAACGGAACCAACTGCTGCGTCCAAGAAATCAGGATGCACTGTATAAGCCAAATCTGAACACCTGGCTTTCAACGTGTCCGTAAATCCTCAAAGCCCAACTCTGCAATATGAAAGAACAACTGTGAACTAGGCAGGGGCGCTCCCTGCAAAGGCCCTCCGGTGTGAGAATCAGTACAAGATTCAATAATAGAATTTGGAAGCTTTAAATCTTCATTCTAAAGTATCCATGTGGAAGCTTTAAAAACTTTTGGTTTTCTAGTGACTTTGAAAATCAACATCACTTTCCAACCAATGTCAAGGTTCTAAAAGTCGCTAGGCGGGTGCTAGGCGTTAAACTGAGGCCTAACGCCTAGAGCGCCTAGGCGGGGCGGAGGCGGGGCCGAGAAATTAAGGGATATCTACAATTATTTTTGATTTTTCTAATATAATTTAATTAACAAGTATTAAAACATTCATATATAATAATATTAAATATCATCTAATAATTTAAAAATATTAAAATTATGATCATATTAAAATTTACAAGATTAAAAATTTAAATCTAACAATTTAATTTCATTACATAAACTGCAAATCCTAAGAAAATATAAGTACCAAAAAAAATTTTTGAGTTAAAATTACAAATTGTGTATTTGAATAAAAATAAGGGAAATAAATAAATAAAATACAAAGTTAAAGGGTATAATTATAGTGTATTCAAATAAATAAAATAAATAAATAAAATACAAATAAATAAAATAATGGTTATAGTGTATTCATTCACTATAATAATTTCCTATGCCCTAGAGACCTAGACTAAGACAACCTAGACGACTAAGACAACCTAGACCACTAGACCAAGACAACCTATGAAGTTTGTCTCCTTAGCCATTCGCCAAAGATGAAACTTCTTCCCATTTCTTTCTTTCTTTTAATTTTGAAAGTGATGAAGTTCTGTCCCCTCCTCACTGCCGGCGACGCAAAGACAGATCTCATTGCGCAGATTGATTCCAGAAGACGAAGCAGACTTTGGCCATCGTCTTTCTCTCTCTCTCTCTCTCATGGGTTACTGTAATGTTGCTCTCTATCATCGAAGCCGCCATCGTCGAAAGTCCTCCCTTTCATCCCCGTCTCTCCATCTGCCGGCTTGAAGGAAGATATCTAGCGGCGAGCAGCGCCTAGGACGACTAGGCAGCGCCTAGCACGATTAGACGGCGACTTTTCTTCCGGCGATTTTTTTGGGCGATTTGGAGGAAATCGCGGCGTTAAGGAGGCGACTAGCGCCTAGGCGGCCGCCTAGGCCGATTTTTAAAACACTGACCAATGTATGATGCATTTCTTCTATTGGTACTTAATAATAGAATTTTTTAAACCAACATCAATTTCTAACCAATGTGGGATACATCTCTTCTATTGTTGAAAAATTAGTGTTTTTAGTGAAAGAAATTGTGCAACTTGAGGCACAAATTTCTTTATGTGTTATTTGTTTGTTGACGAAGGTAATTGCGCAAATGCGTTCTACTCGGTGAGATCATCAAAATGATATATTTATTTGTCCAAATCGAGTTTTGGATAATAAGATATCAAGACTTAAAGTATAATATTTGTTAAAAAAATTAGTGTTTTAGTGAGAGAAATTGTGTAACTTGAGGCACGAATTTCTTTATGTGTCATTTGTTTGTTGGCGAAGGTAATTGCGCAAATGTGTTCTACTCGGTGAGAGCATTGAAATGATATATTTATTTGTCAAAATCGAGTTTTGGGTGAATAAAATATCAAGAGTTATAGTATAATACTTATTAAAAATTTAGTGTTTTAGTGAAATAAATTGTGCAACTTGAGGCACAAATTTCTTTACGTGTCATTTGTTTGTTGACAAAAGTGATTGTGCAAACGTTTTCTACTCGGCAAAAACATCGAAATGATATATTTATTTGTTCAAATCAAGTTTTGGATGAATAAGATATCAAAGGTTAAAGTATAACAAAAAATTAGTGTTTTAGTGAGAGAAATTGTGTAACTTGAGGCACGAATTTTTTTTGTGTCATTTGTTTGTTGGCGAAGGTAATTGCGCAAATGTGTTCTACTCGATGAGAGCATCAAAATGATATATTTATTTGTCAAAATTGAGTTTTGTATGAATAAAATATCAAGAGTTAAAGTATAATACTTATTAAAAAATAAGTGTTTTAGTGAAAGAAATTGTGCAACTTGAGGTACAAATTTCTTTATATGTCATTTGTTTGTTAACAAAAATAATTGTGCAAATTTTTTCTACTCGGCAAGAACATCGAAATGATATATTTATTTGTCCAAATCAAGTTTTGGATGAATAAGATAACAAAAGTTAAAGTATGGTGTTAAAAGTGAGTCATTAGAAGTAATATCTCACTTTGAAGGGTTTTATCACAGATTGGTTAAAAGTAATGTAAGTTGTAAATTTTTTTAAATATAAGTCTTCTACTATTGACAATAGAAGAAGTTATATCTATTGTTATATACTAGTACTCTTGCCCGTGCCGATGGCACGGCACCAGTTTGAGAATTTATCATAAATGAAATAATGTGGAAATGAACCCAAATACCTAACAAAATAAAACATTTTACTTCGATATTTATTTTATAAGAAAACCAAGAAATAAATATTTTAATTGTAACTACTGTTAAAATACAAAAAGAAAATTTTATTGTTTTTTCAATAACGAAAACTCAGTCTTCTTTTCTGGAGGTTTTTGCTTAACTTTGTAAGCATGAGATGCAATAACTTTGTCTATTATTTCCACCTACACATAAAACAAAGAAAATTCAAACATATTCAATTAACTAAATTTTCTGCTTCATCTACAAAACTCGGATCCTTCCACATATTATCATACAAAATCTAACAGGCGAACGAAGATGCATTTGATTCAAATTAATCAACCCTAAAAGCTAAAAAAATGGCAATTAAATAAATTGAAACCAATACACATACTCTAACAAACGAAACCACAATAATGAGAAGATGTCCAACATTCTATAAAAATAAACTCATGCCCGTGCCTGCCAGTAAGGGCGTGATCAATGTATGAACGGAGCATGATGAAAAAAATTAATTAAGAAACTACAACTAAATATTTGTAAAACCGTAAAGGCCTCTTTGCCCGGAACGGAGGGATTAATTAATAATTTGTACACGAAACTGCGGACTGACCAAAACTTATGATTTGTTTCATTTGTATAAGAACTTGTGGGCCGAAAAAAAATTAAATTGCCGAACAAAAAAACGTGCCGGACAAAAATTAAATTGATTAAGTTAATTACGATAACAGTTAAAAAGAAAAAAAATTCAAATTACAAAACTTACGATTTTTTTATTTGTATACGAAATTGCGGGTCGGAAAAAAATTAAATTGATTAAGTTAATTAAGATAATAATTAAAAAGAAACAAATTAAAATGCAAATATTCAAAACTTATCGCTGGACTAACATTAAATTTATTAGTTATGCACGTTAAAACAATAGATCTCAATAAAACAATATCTGTAAAACCATAAAATAATAAATATAAAACTGTAAAACCGTAAGTAATAAGAAAGCTGTAGAATATGCCTTTATTGGAACAACTATTTATTTTTGGAAGAAAAAAAAGTAGTAAAATCGGAAAAAGTAACTGCCTTTCACACGTTTACAATTTAGATTAAATGTAGAACGTAGGATTGCAGTAAAAGAATTAATCTCAACCTGTAATTAGCCTTTACCAATTATACACGTGTTTTGACATCTCTATGCCTATGACACGGTGCTAGTATATATGATTTTGTCAATTCAAATGACTGTACGTAAATAGGTGTTATTTAAAAAATATTACAGTTGAGGGATACATTGCTTCAAGTGATAGTTAAGGAACCGATATTTTATAAGGGGCGATTGTTCAAAAGACTAATCACAGGGTGCGACTTTGTAATATGAAGATAAAATATCGGGAGAAGAAAAAAAGGTGACTACTCATAATATTAATTGTAGAGGGTTAAAAATGGATAATAAATTTGAATGTGAGGGAGAATCTCAACCGTTAAATTTTTAAAGATAATTTAATCTCAACATCTGAATAACCCTAGTCAATTACCTAGTTGTTTTATAAGGAAGTCTAATTCTAACAGTATAAGGAAAGCTAGGAAAGGAGGTTACCCAAATAAATGACAACCGTAGGATGATGGTAAAATAAATTAAATCCTGACCTTTGAATAACTCTAGTCAATTACCTAGCTTCTTTGTAATATAGATAGCTATATGATAATACCCATTATCATATTGAATATTAATAGGTAATGGTTGGAAGATAAAAAGTCTTACATAGATGCTTAATAATCAATATTTATCTAAAGTGGGTGAGGTGGCACAACCATAGTGCTCCTCACCAACTTTAATATATATATATATATATATATATATATATATATATATATATATATATATATATATATATATATTTGAAATGTTTAATAATTAAGATATTTCGTCTGTGTATAGAAGAGTTTATTATTTTAGAATTTACCTTCGAAATCATAAAAGTCTCATTTTATTATTAATATACAAATAAAGTATTATTTTTAAGTTTAACTTTTAAACGAAAACCTTTTATCTGGAACTGAGGGAATATATAACTAACATTAAAATTAGTTATAATTACTAAAATGTTTTAGCATAATTAATATTTTAATAGTAAATATGATAGTAAAATTAAAATGAGATAACAAACATAAATTTTTGAAAATAATCTTTTACAATAAAATATATCAAAATAGTATTTTTAGACTTTTGTTCGAAACGAAGGGAGTAATAGCTAGGGAGGGGGGAGAATTGAACTTTCATTCATTCAAAGTAGAGATGTTAATCGGTTCAGTCCTGACGGTTCTGGTTCAGCATAGGTTCGTTTTAGTCTGTTAGTGCTATTATCCAGTTAAAAACCTAACAGTTTTGGTCTGGCCCTGACGATTTCAGTTCAAACCTACGGTTTCCAATCAATGATTAAATTTGTATGTTTTTTTCCTAATTTCGAGGCTTGTACATTTATTTCAACGTATTATACACGTCTCGTATATTATACTAACTATATTAAAGATGTTAATCGGTCCAACCCTAATAATTTTCGGTATTATACATATTCTGTATATTACTAACTATACTAAATCATATTAAAGTCAGCTTTCAGTTCAACCCTAATACTTTCGGTCTAACCGATTAAAAACCTAACGATTTCGATTTAAACCTACAATTTTCAATCCTATTAACATCTCTAATTCAAAGGCATCGGAGTAGAGTCACACTTGGCCTAACATTGGGAAGAAAATTTTGAAGAAAATAAATAGATTCCCATCATTTAGGAATCAAATGATTACCACCTACATTGGCTTGACTATCATTAAATTCATGTGTTGAACCAACCATTTAGCAAAATATTCGTGTTCAAATATGTCTTCCCAACCATCATTTATTGGTCAGTGACAGACTCAATATTGCAAGCGAAGATTGACACAGTGTTTCATCTTCCTGTACGAGTTCAAAGGCTGGTCACCATGTTCATCCTATCACAGTGGTGTAAATAGGAAAATCGTTTTTTTGGTATCAAATCAAATCATTCTATATATTTTTATTTATTTATTATATAATACGGAGTATATATTATATAAAGTTTGTTAATTATTCTGAACCTTTAAGGCCCTTGATTTAATTATATCTATATACAATTATACATATATATTAAACGAAACAAAATTTTGATTTTTGGATGACTATTATTTTTTCTATTGTTTATGTGTATTTTGGAATTTCTATTGTTTTTTTTATGATAATTTATTTTTAATAGGATATTTTCTAATTTTGATGTTAATTCTAAATTAAAATATTAAGTTTATCGTTATTCTTAATGTTGGTTAAAAAGATTTTATATAAACTACAAAACCGAACCAAACCAAACCAAGTAGTTTGGTTCGATTCCATTTCAAATCTTATTCGGTTCATTTCGGTTTGAGATTTTTGGAACCAATAAGAGATGGTTCGGGTAGTGGTTTTGACCTAAACCAAACCAAACCAAGTAGTTTGGTTCGATTCCATTTCAAATCTTATTCGGTTCATTTCGGTTTGAGATTTTTGAAACCAATAAAAGGTGGTTCGGTTAGTGATTTTGGTCGAAACCAAACCAAACCACTTACACTCCTACAGCCTATACTTTGAGAATTAGGGAGTACTTCTCAATTACTCCCTCCAGGCTCCATTTCATAAGTGTCCCTATTATTTTTTTATGGGATTTAGGCCTCGTTTGGTATACAGTAATGGAATCAATTTCGAGGAATCGATTATTAATAATGAGATTCCATGGAAATAGATAAGAAGATGATTCATAAAACGTATTTGGTAAGATAAAAAAATGTGATTATTAATACAATACAAATTTCTATTGTATTACAAACAACTTGGAATGCAAACACAAAATTAAGACATTGACAACATTACCTCAAATATGACAATTACTTGTTAATGATTTTTAACATTCGAAACCATTCAAAAAGTCATTATTAACAAACTAAATAAGAAAGGAAGAGTTAAAAAAAAAACCTTATGAAGAACTGAAGAACAACGATCAGGAGAAAGAGAAAGGAATATCGTAAATTAGTTGAGACCAAATGAGATTATAAATATATTTTTAGAAATCTAAATCTCACCTTCCACATCAGGATTGTGATTCGTTAAAGTTTACGAATCAATTAGTGGTGTGAATAAAGATTTACCACTATTTTTACACTAATAAAAGATTTTTTTTCATATTAATTCGTTTTCAGAAATGATGCCATGATTTTTTTAATAAAATATCTTTGCACAAGATATTCATGATTATGATTATAATTTTTTAAGAAATTATAAACTAGGATCACGATTTTCAAACTAGAATCTTAGGCCTTATCATTCTTCATCTTTTTCTTTTTTCACGAATCTTTTAGTACTATTGTAGAAATTCCTATTATTATGTCGTTGACCATAAAAATTTAACCTTTTTGTTTTTAAATTATCGTATTATAAATATCGATGAAATGTATAATTTTTTAAATCATTAAGCAAGTAGTTATAATTAAAATATATAGCAAAAATATAAATAAAATAGTAAAATAATAAAATATTTTTCCTATAAAGAAATTTTTTTTAAAAAAATCAATTATTTTATAATAAACAAAAAAAAATAACGATAATTAAAAAACGACGGAATGATACCATAAAAGACTAAAAGTTCAACTCGACGAAAGTGTTTGAAACAATATATTCAAACGATCATTACGTCAACATGCTTGTCACATCACCACTCTTCCCTTTCTCTCTCATATTATATATATATATATATATATATATATATATATATATATATATATATATATATATACTTTTTATAGTTTAAAAATATTTTCCAAATCAATTTTTTTAAAAAATATTTACTAAATATTTTCAATCTCAGAAACCGTTTTCAAAGAAATTATTTTCCAGAAGTTGTTAACCAAAAAACAAATGGAGCATAATTTCCCTATTTCACTATTCTAAAATGCAACCCACAAATTATTTGTTCAATTCCCGTAGACCAAATGAGTATTTTAAATTACTCTGTATAAAGATTATTCAGATGAATAATTTAAACGATCAAGTGAGTTGTTAAAACGACTAAATGAGTATTTTAAATTGCTCAGTATAAAAATGCATATTTTAAACAATTAAGTGAGTTATTTAGACGACCAAATAAATAGGTTAATCTATACAGGTATATAGATGAATAATTTAAACGGTCAAAGTGCATAGTTAAAACGACCGAGTAAACAATTTAAGAACAAATAGTAACGCATACGATCCTAACCAACGTTATTTATCATGGTCCTTACGCACAGTCAATTCCCGTAGAGTATGATTTTTCAACTTAGTCGATTCCATAAAGTACAATTTTTCAACTTTGTCCCATTCTGTTAATGGAAACAATCGGCAAAAACCCTTAGGATTCATTTGGATGCCTTCAATAAATATTACTCCAAATTTATAAAATTCAAATAACATAAAATTTGTTTTCAAATCATAGTAATTATATAGTTTGGATAATGTGTGGAATTCAATTATAATTTTTATATTATATTTAAAATAAGATTTTAATAATATGTCAAATATATAGTATAATCTAGTAGCATATGGTTATTAGTTATTATTAATGACAAAGATTCAAACATTGCTAACAATAAAATTATAAAAGATTTCTATTTTTTAAAATAAATACTTCATTAGTTTCAAATTATTGTCATATTTGACTCAACACACCGTTTAAGAAAAACTAAGTGATTGTATTATAAATATTGGTGAAATGTGTGATTTTGTTTAATGTCCTTCAGTATGTGGTCATAATTAAAGTAGATAGAAAAAATAAGGATAAAATGGTATAAGTGTTTTCCTAAAAAGAAAAATTTTAGAAAAAATAATTATTTTAGAACGAACGAAAAATGAGAAAAAAAACGACGATAATTTGAAAACGGAGATAGTAGTATATAGTGGTGGTGGTTAATGGTGGAGTTGGATGCCAAAGTTGGTAGCCGCCGGTTGAGGTTGTCGGTGGTAACGATGGTCGGTGGTGGTGGTAGAAAGTTGTGGTGATGGTGGTAAAATGAAAATGAGTTGTTATTGTGTAAGTAATTGATCAAAATTTTGAATTAAAATTATTACGATTTAGTATATAATTAGTTTTATGGAATTGACACATTTATAATTCCAATGTCAAATTTTAATTGTGTTTCCAAATAACGTAAGTAGATTTAAAGGTTCTGATATAC
The DNA here is from genome assembly GCA_013146195.2 of Codonopsis lanceolata. Classification (NCBI taxonomy): domain Eukaryota; kingdom Viridiplantae; phylum Streptophyta; class Magnoliopsida; order Asterales; family Campanulaceae; genus Codonopsis; species Codonopsis lanceolata. The sequence goes on along the minus strand of JABEVN020003299.1, from coordinate 3,332 downwards.
CCGGCCCAAACCGGGTCACGAGCGAGGCACGAGTTAGCATCACGTGCCAGACACGAGCATAGTACCGCTGGGCCCATAGCCATAGCAATGAGCAAGATGAGATAACCCAAAAGCGAGCACCGCAAAGATAACCTCACTCAAACCTAGGCGACAAAGGCCTTGCTCGTCCGACTGTGGACCATGATCGGGACTCATGCATGCTTAGCAAAGGAATCATACGATTGCCTGGCGGGCGGGCCTCGCCTCGGCCGATCAGGCCGATCTTCGATCGGCAAGTTCAAAGATCAATACAAACATTAATCGGGCAGAGCCTTGCTCGCCGAGCACACAGTGGGACGCCGATAGCTTGCTTTCTAAGGCAAGTCAAAGGTTTCCATGTTTGGGCGGAATTCTTGCCCTATCAACTCCTATAACTACGCGGTCAACCGCCTGTTTCGCCTAGAATCAAGGGATCTCCTCCTTGATTATCTCGACAAGATGGAAACCGAATCCTGACGATTCAATCACCTCGGTGGCCTATATATACCTCTCCATAATCATCAACAAGGTACACACATCTTTCTGAGCCTCGTTACTCTAATTTTCCTTTTGACAATCACTGATACTTACTCTCACGCCGGAGGGGTTTCATGCGAGGCCTTGCCTTGCACTTCAACTCAGTGTTCTTGTGATCTTAATAAAGCTCGTGGAAGACGACATACAAGCCCGTATATCCTACTTCATCTCAAGTGACGGCCCAAGCCGCGGCATTTGCCACATCGCTTGGTTCCGCTGGGAAACGAAGTTTCATCACTTCCGCCTAATTTTTCCTCCAAAACTTTCAACATTTCTCTATTGCAATGGCCGAAAGGGTAGCAAACACCATGCCACCGCAGCAATCAACAGCCGGGTACCACCAAGTTGGAAACAATCCTCCCCAAGAGCACCGCACGGGTGCAAACCAAACCAAAGGGTGGTCCGCAGGCGTGCAATCCAAGGCAATGAGGTGCCATGTGGAGGGGCAAATCTCCCAACATGCCGCCAGCCGGGCGAGCCAACGCGATGCCAGCCGGTCATTAATGAGAGACGTGATGCTCGCTCACAAGATCTCGTAATGCAGCCTCAATCGCCGCTGAGAACAATTGGTAGCTACATGAATCGCCCGACACGTAATCCTCGATCAACAAGCCGCCGCCTTGCAAGTTCAGCAGTAGTATTATAATAAGATGTATGCTTCCAACCAAGAATCGCCGCCTTGGGCCATGCCCCTGCAGCTTGCAGATGTGGCAATGCTCGCATTTAGCAATCCCGGCACTGGTTGGAGATGGCCCTCGCTCCCCATCAGCCGCTCGCGCTAAGCGACGCATGCCCTCTATCGCCCACATACCATCTCGAAGGGTGGAGGCGATAAAGCAAAGCCGACGACTGTGCCGAAAGCAGATATAATACTGCCAAGATCATTCCCACCGGCGCCACCATCACCATGAGCATTATGCCCGGTAGGAGAGTCATGGCGGTCGCCAGAGGCCGAGAGTGCGTGGAGTAAGCGGTGTCAATGGCCAAAATACAAAGCCCGCATCACACAGAGGTCGGGTCCTCCTGCGCGCTCACCTTCTCGCCGCCCGCATGTGCGTGGCGACTCCTGACCTGATCTCGCCCATTCTTCTCAAGGCCGATGTAAGACGGAGTGAAGCGGCCGTCCGAGAAAATGATACGAGGCCATGAAAAGAGACATGGCAAAACAAATGGCAAGCCTAGCCGTGGCCAAGCCCTGCTATGGCGCCACTGCCGCCGCTAGAGGGCGCCCTTTCACCTGCAGATCGAGAATGCGCCACCCGCCAAGGGATCATCTTCCCACGCTTGACAAATATTTTGGGAAGACGCGGCAAGCGATTGGCTCCGATCATTCGAGGCACAAATTCTGATGGTCACGATATTGAGGCCTTGAAAATGCGGGCATTCGAGGGAGCCCTCCAGTGGAAAGGCGCAAGCCCTGTCATGTAGTTCCCTCAGAACCATTGAGTTCCCCTGGGAACCATCGGGAGCCGGGCAAGGTTCGAGAGAAGTTTTTGGAGGAATTCGCAATGCAGCCCAACCCCAAAGAATCGCTTCGACCTTGCCAAGATTAAGCAAGGAGATAACGAATCCTACAGCCAGCTACTCCGAAAAGGTTCGAGGAGATGCTCGAGCAGTGACCGCGACTAGTGACCCTGAGATCACCTTTTGCTATCTCAACAACAATGAGGCGCAAAATGGCCATCAAGACTATGCTAGCAATGAACCCGGGCTTCCAAGGCGTAGTTGCTTGCAAACTCTCATCTCTTTTGCTCGACCGAGAGCCGCCAAGGCGATAAAGCCAAAAACAAAGACAAGGCTCATGGCGGCCCCCGCCACCGACTGCAGCCCTGAGGGCCACCGCCGCCGAGCAAGGACAGAGGAAATCATCCACTCCCTGCAAAGGTCGCTCGTGAGAATCTCTCGCTTACCCCTGCTAAACACTACGCGGAAGAGATCATGCTCCAAAGTGGGCGATGCTCGCCTATCCCTATCCTCTTGACCCGAGCTCGATTATACTCTGACAACACGAAATATCGTGGAATACCACCACTAAGAATCGCCACACCACCGGTGAAGTGTAAAGTGTCAAGAGGGAAATCTAAAAGCCTGATCAATGCGCAAGTTAGACCGCTTCAAAAAGACCAGGCGGGAAACAACGCCAACAATGATCAAGGAAGACCCCAAGAGGAAGAGGTGGCTGTGCCCTCAGACGGGGTGATAAACATGATCCGAGGAGCTCCCGCCCAACACACATCTGAAACATATATACCCTTATCTAGGCGATCAACGCTCCAAAGAATACAATGCAAGGAGAGCATATGTTTTTTCTCAATGAGCCGGGCGAAGCACTCCATTGGCATCCGAGCAGCTCTTCGTCATTTCCCTCGCCTGCCAACAACAAGTGTGTTCACGTAGTCTTGCTAGATACGGAGCAAAGCAGGACATCATGTACTATTCCTCGCTTCAGGGGTTGGAGTTTCCACACCATGCTCAAGCCGTATTTGGGAAAGCTAAGGCTTTACCAATCACTGTGGGGGGTTAAGGGCACGATCGAGCCTGAGGTGTTTATGGGTGATGGGGCCCAAACACGATTGAGATGATCACATTCTGTGATCGACCTAAAATCGGCATACAACCGCATTTTGTGCCCTACCATGGCCACTCCAGATGGTCACCTCCATTCCCCACCGTAAAGCCAAGTTCTATACGTAAATGGAGTGGGATCCTCAACAAAGAAACCCCCGAAAGCAATGTGGAGTATGTCCTGAAAGCTGTAAGAAAAAAAAATGTAAATT
>JABEVN020003298.1:0-18723 GCA_013146195.2 Codonopsis lanceolata | reverse complement strand
TTTTATTTTTATTAAATGTTAGTGTGTAATTAAAATGTTATAATTCTATTTTTATATTGTAGATGAAATATACATGAAATATACATGTTAGTTTGTATGGTATGTATGCTAGTGTAAATTTAGTGTATTAATGTTTAAACATCGATTTATGTACGTTTGTTAGTCAGCCATGTTGATGCTATGAAATCCATGGTTGTAGTTTAATTGACTTTGAAATAAAAAAAGATAACTTTATGTAAGTTTGGGGGTGTTAGTGTAAATAATAAGAAATAAAAGGGTGTTAGTGTAAATTTAGTGTATTAATGCTTAAACATCGATTTATATATGTTTGTTAGTAGCCATGTTGATGTTATGAAATCCATGGTTGTAGTTTAATTGACTTTGAAACCAAAAAAGATAATTGTATGTACGTTGAGGGGTGTTAGTGTAAATGGTAAGAATTAAAGGGGTGTTAGTATAAATTTAGTGTATTAATGCTTAAACATCGGTTTATGTACGTTTGTTAGTTGGGTAGCCATGTTGATGTTATGAAATCCATGGTTTTAGTTTAATTGACTTTGAAACCGAACAACAATAGATGTACGTTAGGGGGTGTTAGTGTGTAAGTGAAATAAAGGGGTGTTAGTGTAAATTTAGTGTATTAATGTTTAAACATCGATTTATGTACGTTGTTAGTGTAGCCATGTTGATGCTATGAAATCCATGGTTTTAGTTTACTTGACTTTGAAACCGAACAACATAATGTATGTACGTGGGGGTGTTAGTGTAAATAGTAAGAAATAAATGGGTGTTAGTGTAAATTTAGTGTATTAATGTTTAAACATCGATTTATGTACGCGTTAGATGGGTAGCCATGTTGATGCTATGAAATCCATGGTTGTAGTTTAGTTGACTTTGAAACCAAAAGATAATTGTATGTATACGCTAGGGGTGTTAGTGTAAATGGTAAGAAACGAAGGGGGTGTTAGTGTAAATTTAGTGTATTAATGTTTAAACATCGATTTATATATGCTTGTTAGCTAGGTAGCCATGTTGATGTTATGAAATCCATGGTTGTAGTTTAATTGACTTTGAAACCGAACAACATAAGCGTATGTATGCTGGGGGACTTTGAAACCGAACGTGCTTACTTTCAAGCAACATTTATTCCATTTCTTCTCTTTCCATTCCTCGGTTTAATACTCATATTGGGGTGGGGAAATAGGTTGGACCATTTTTGTTATTATTATTAACTAATTGATTTTGGATAACTTGTACATGTTTAGGTTCATCCAAAGAAAAAGCAAAGAAATGATGATTATGCCATAAATGTATTCCTATGGTAAGCTTCTAAAGCTTTTGTTTGATCATATGAAAACAATGACTTACTTTTTCTTGTTGATTTTTAATCAAAATAGTAATTTTACTTGGACACGGTGTTTTCAGCCGATTGTCGTGAAGATGAAGTTTTTTGATACTCATGTCGAGGATTTTTTAATTTTTTTTAGTTTTTATTAGATATAGTTTACATGGATTTGTACAAGTTTAAATTTATAAGTTAACTCTAGAAATAAGTTTTTGGTATTAATTGTTATGTATAATTTACATGGATTGTTGTAATAACATTTACAGTTTGATGTTTTTAATTTTGTATCTTTAGTTTTGTATTAATTGTTATATTATCAGGTACAAAAATTTATAATAATAGTATTTTGGGGTTTTTTTTTATAAATTTTTTTACATTATTAGCGACGGAATTTTCCGTCACTGAAATTCAAATTTAAATAATTTTTAAAACCATTAGCGAAGGAATTTCCGTCGGTGAAATTCAATTTTAATTAATTTTTAAACGCCTTTAGCGACGGAATTTTCCGTCGCTGAAATTCAATTTTAATTAATTTTTAAAAGCCTTTAGCGACGGATTTTCCGTCATTGAAATTCAAATTTAATTAAGTTTTAACGCTTTAGCGACGCTAATTTTTCGTCATTAAAAGGTTGATGACGGAAAATTCCGTCATTGAAAATCAACTTTAGCGACAATTCCGTCGGCGAAATCAATTTAATTAATTTTAGCGTCTTTAGCGTGGAAATTTCCGTCGCTAAAGGCCGCTAGCGACGGATAATTGGTCCGGCATCGGTAAACGATTAGCGGAGATAGCGTGGAAAATTCCGTCATTTGCCGGGGCCTAGCGAATTCGCTTTAGCGACGGAAAATTCCGTCACTAAAGGTCATTTTTCTAGTAGTGTTGACCAATTCACTAAAAACGATGTTGGTATCTAGTTCCTAGACCCACTTCTGTAAATATTATTGGAACAAAATGGATTTTCAAAAACAAAACAAATGAAGTGGGAGAAATAATGAGAAATAAAGCAAGATTTGTGGCTCAAGGGTATACACAGGTTGAGGGAGTGGATTTTGATGAAACATTTGCTCCTGTAGCCCGTATTGAGTGCATTCATTTGCTTCTTGCCATTGCGTGCTTTCTTGATATAACTCTTCAACAAATGGATGTTGAAGAAGAGTTTTGCTTAAATGAGCAACCTTTGAGGACCCCTTAAATGAGGACCCCATAAACCCGATCATGTGTTTAAGCTAAAAAAGGTCTTGTATGGTCTCAAACAAGCTCCTAGAGCTTGGTATGGGAGACTTACAGACCATCTTTTGAAAAGTGGGTTTAGAAGGGGAGAAGTGGATAAAACTCTTTTTATTCAAAAACAAAACAAACACATTTTGATTGCACAAATTTATGTTGATGACATTGTGTTAGGGTCCACTTCCAAGACCTTGGAAAAAGAATTTGTTAATTGCATGACTTCCACTTTTGAGATGAGTATGGTTGGGGAGTTGACTTATTTTTTAGGAATTCAGATAAAACAACTACATGAAGGGATGTTCATATCTCAAGCCAAGTATGCTTTTAACTTGGTGAAGAAATTCAATCTTGAGAATGGAAAACAAAAGAAAACCCCTATGGGTACATCCAATAAACTCAATAAAGATGAAAAATCTGAAAGTGTTGACCATACATTATATAGGAGCATGATTGGAAGTCTGTTGTATTTGACTGCCACCCGTCCAAATATCATGTATAGTGTGTGCTTGTGTGCTAGGCATCAAGCAAACCCTAAAGTCTCTCATTTGAAAGCTGTCAAAAGAATAATTAGGTATATTAGTGAGACTTGTGCCATGAGTTTGTGGTACACAAAACACACTAACACCAATCTTGTTGGTTTTAGTGATGCTGATTGGGCTGGTAGCGTTGATGATATGAGAAGTACCTCAGGTGGATGTTTTTATTTGGGAAACAACTTGATTTCATGGTTTAGTAAAAAACAAAATTGTGTTGCCCTATCAACAGCTGAATCTGAGTATATAGCTCTGGTAGTGGATGTGCACAACTCTTATGGATGAATCAAATGATCAAGGATTATGGTTTACACAAAGAATGTATTAACCATGTATTGTGACAACACCAAGTTATAAGTATAGCAAAAAATCCTGTTCAACACTCTAGAACTAAGCACATTGATATAAGACACCATTTTATTAGAGACTTGGTTGAACAAGGTATTGTTTGCATTGAACATGTGGGAACTGAAAATCAATTGGCTGATATTTTCACTAACAGTCTAGATTTTGATAGATTTATAAATCTTAGGAAATCTCTCGGTATGTGTGCCATGTGACCCCTCACTTCTAAAAAAAATAAAAAATTTAGGCATCTTGCATTGTGTTTTTAGGGGGGCACACTAGTTTCATTCTTTATGTTTCAGTACCTGTGTTTGTTGACCTGGATATGCATTCAAAATTTGTTGTGATTTTCTTGTTCTGATTCTCCTCACCTTCTCCGTAAAAGGTTTATTGAAATTGAAAAATCTTAAGTCCACAAAGGAAAGAGCTACCTTTTGAAATTTTTGGGATGCAGCAATTTGTCAAAGTACTATGGAGCTTAGGCTCTCATGGGTTGATCTTGAGAAAATTGACTCCCTTAAATTGAAAAAGTGTGAAAGCTACCTAACGGAAAAGAGCTACCTATGAACAAGATTGTCGTACCTTTCTTTTGGGACTATGAATCCTCGGATTTCATGGGTTGATCAAATAGTAAAGTGACTACCCTTGGTAAATAGTGTGAAAGGTTCCTAGTGGCATGTGTTGAATATGCCTGAAATAAAGTAAAGCTATTCTCCTAGGGAAATAAACTACCTATGGTTTTTATGGGAGTTATGTGATGATTTGCCAAACAAAAGATGAGAAATTGTACATAAAATCACAACTTTGGCGAATGTACCTTCCAATGCAGCTACAATGGGAACTACATTCAGATGATCTAGACATATCACATGTGTGTGACTGCATTGTTTTCTTGTTTTCAGCATGTGTTAGGCATATTTTCTAGGTCATTATTTGTGTTGATCATATCAGCCCCTTGATGTTTTTGTTTCTATATCAGATTAGTGCAATCTCTATACTAATGTTTACCATGTGAAATTTATGTGGTTGTCTAATATGTGTGATGTTCATGAGGCCCTGAACTTGATTATGATTACTGTTTGACAGTTTGGTGTTGTATCAATTTTGGTTAATTAAGTGTTGAATATCTTCAAAATACTTGATTAATTTTTGAAAAATTCAAAATTTTAGAATCTAAAATTGCTTGTTACTCCCTCATCTTTAATTCTCCACCTATTTCTCATGACAATTAACAGATTTTTATCTCTCCAATGTGATTGGTTAATATTTGATTTATCATCTATATTTGAATTTTGGTTAGTTGTTTAGCCTTCCCCTATTCCATGTCATTAAGAGACTAACGGCTAATTAACATTAAGTGGAGCTATTAGTGTTAATTTTCAGGCCAGAGGAACTCACTTCTCACAGAAACTTGCTCATCCTTCACAATCCGAAAAAGTGTACCTTGAAGATCATCTTCTTCGAAATCCGTCTTCAATCATCATCTATTCTTGATTCTCTCTTCAACTACAACATGGATTCTACTTCTTCATCTTCATCTAAGAACCCCAAACAGAATCCATCAACTGATGTAGCTTCCAATGAAGCTACATCGTCCCCTATTTCATCCCCAGAAAATCCCCAAACGGCCTTGGTCATTGCTCAGCCTTTGCCTGAACCTTTAATCGTCATTCTTCCTAGAGAGAAAGGGAACGCCATTGATGTAGACAATCCCGTTGATTTTTCAGGGTTTCCCCAAATTGGGAACCCTAGTACTCGGAGATCAAAGAGGCTTAGAGGAATTCCTTCCAATTATGAAAATCCAAGTACGGAGGAGGTTATTTCTGCAAAGAAGCACAAAGTTGTTCCCCGGAGTCTTTGAAGAATGCGGGCGTGTTGATGACTCGAGATGATGCCGACTTTGTACTGAAGTCAACACCGCTTGTTCGAAGAAACGGTTTCCAAACCTGCTTCCCCAACTGTTGCTCTAGTAGAAGAAGAAGGGAGAGATGATGATTATCCAATCCCTTCATCGCGAGTCGTTTTTCAAACGGATTCTTCGACTCAAGCCAAAGAATCCTCTGACATTGAGGCTGGTTCTCCTTCAGCGTCCAATGCTGACATTAATTTCTCTGATGAAGATCGGACATTGGCAGACTACCTGGTTCAATTGAAGTCTGTGTCTTTTCCAAAGTCTCATCCGTCTTCACAACCACCTGCAGAAGATGTGACCCAACAAACCAGTTCATCTGAATTTGATGATAGTTCAGATAAAATTTTTGATAGTAAAGAAGCATCTCCTGTTGCAAGCGAAGAAAGTGAGGAAGTTCTAGTGCGCTTCACCAGGAGCCGTACATCTTCAGTGAATGTAGCTACCAATACAGCTACATCCAGAGTTTCTAAAGCTCCTGCCTCTGTGGTTGCTTCTGTTGGTAAAGCTTTCTCTTCCAAATTTATTTCAAAAGCTGCATCTGTGAGATATAATACATCTAGGAAAATCGTAGATGAAAAGGTTATACCTTCAGATGAATTATCTGAACAGAATTTGTCACAATTCTTCTCTGATAGAGGTCTTTTAGGGACACTCTCTTCTGCCTCCCCTTATTTCAGAGACCTCATATATGAATTCTATGCTAATCTAGAAAAACATATTTTCTCAGTTTCTGATCCTAGGTTTGAAAAGGTTTTTGTGCGTGGTAAATGGTATATGTTCTCATCTTCCCTCATCAATAACTTGTTCAAAACTCCTGAACTTGGTTCCTTTGCTATGACCTCTGATCTTAACCTGTGTGCCCTTGAACTAACTGGTGGAACCTTGAACAAGTGGCCTGGAAAGGGCTCTTCTATTAGCACTTCCCAATTATCCTCCCTTTATGCACTCATGCACAAAATCTGCTGTGCTAACTGGGCACCCACCACCAACACAAATACCTTAACTGAAGAGCATGCTAGAGTTTTATATCAGACAGGAACACAAAATCCTTTTGACTTTGGAGATTTTGCATTTAAAAAGATCACCTCTCTAGCTAAGTCTGAGGGTGACAAAAGATCCTTGATTTTTCCTTCTCTGATATACAAGATCTTAGTGTCTTAAGGCTATTCACCAGTTGCAGGAACTAGGCTTACTCCCATTCTTGATCCTCTAGACATTTCTGCAAAACTTCTGAGAGGAGATAGGGTTGTAAATCTACCCCTAGTTTATCCCTATGTTCCTGTTTCTTCAATTCCTCCTGCTTCTGTTCCTGGTCCATCTCAATCACAACCATCTACTCTCCCTTCTGTCAATGTTACTTCTAATGTAGTTGCATCAGATATCTCTTCCTCATGCATATCAGAACATCCTTATTCTCCTATATCCATTGCTTTTATTTCTGATCAGTTGAAAATGGTAAATTCTCAACTGGCTATTCTGGCATCTCAAACATCCCTACTTCAATCTTTGGCTGCACAATATACTGCTTGTTTGGTCGTGTATTCTGGCCAAATAGGGGGTGGTGTAAGTGTTCCAGTTGCTCCTGTGGGTGCTGATACAAGTGCTACTGTCCCTGATGTTCCTGATTCTTCTGCACCTAAACTTGATGTTCCTGAATTTGTTGCTAGAAAAGAATCTGAAACTGTTGAAGAACAATGCTGAAGATTGTTAAGATTGTTGTTCTTGTTCTTGTGGTTGAAAATTTGAGTTTATGGCTGGTTGTATTTCTTAAACAATGTTTCTTGATTGGTCTGTAATAACTCCTTAAACTGATTTCTGTTTGATGTGGATCTGTAACTCTTTAACTGGTTTGAGGTTGGTTGGTTATGGTTCCTACAACTTGGCTTTCATTATTCTTGTCTAGTGCATGTGTTCAGGGGGTGAGTTTTTGGATTTGCCTCTCTAACATTTGCAGGTTGAAGTATGAATTGATAATGGAACACTTATCATTGGATTTGACCAGAAATGCTCAACAAAGGGGGTGATTGTAAGGGTAAAATATGTCATGCCTATTTTTACTTGTTTCCCCTTTCATGGTCAAAATATCATATTTGTCAAGTTTGTGGAAATTTAGGATTTTACATCTTTAATTAGATTTAGTTGTGTTATATTTGGTTCCAAAATCTTTAATTAGATTTTGGTGCATCATTTTTGGAAACTAAATCTTATGTTAAGACCTTGTCAAACCGTGTATCTTGTCTTCTTTAATATTTGGTAACGAAATCCATAGTTTTGGTAAGTTGTTAGTATTTCCTTGATACTAATCCTTTTCCTTGTAGAAGATGGACTTTTGCGTGTGTGTAGGTCTTCTCAATTCTATATATAAAGAAGCTTGGACACGGGTATTGTGCAGAGTTTGAGAGAGTCTAAAAAGCCATAAGTTGTGAGCAGATTTATAAAAAGTTCAGAACCTGATTCCAGTCCTGACGTGCAGAAGATTGTTTGAAGCTCTTGATGTTATAACATCGGCAGTAACATTGAAGTTCTGGAATTCAGTTTTTATCTTCCTGTTTCAGTTTAGGAAGTTTTATTTCTTCCCACGTTTGGTCTACCTTGTTTTCTGTGGGGTTTTTTGTTCTCCAAGACTTGTTGTCTTGTGAGAATATTTTTGTGAGTGATTTCACAATAGTTTTTGTAAAATGCTTATTCTTTTTAATGAAATATTTGTAGCCTTGAGGCTAGGTCTACAAGCATAGACTTGTAGATTGTTTTGGTAATCTTTTGCATTCTGTTCTTTGTCTGATTATTAGTCTTCCGCTGTTTTGTTTATCTTTGACCATTGTGATTCCCATTGTAGCTACATTCACAGCTACATTGGAAATTGCATTTGTTTCTCTTGAGAATCCTAGCTATTGTTTTCTTTCAAAGTGATTGAGATTCCCTTTGGGTGTATTTTACCTACATATGTTAGAATACTCCCTGTAAAATTTGGTAATTTTCCAAGGTGTCTAAGTACCTCAATTAGGTCTTGACTTACGGGCTATGCCAGAATGCTGTTTTCAAGAAATCAGCTTCTGTACTTGATTTTGTTGTAACCTTATTTTGATGAATATAAGTCCAAATGGAGTAATTTAAAAATCTAAAATATATTTTAATGAGTCTAGTTTCAGGAAAATCAATAATCATCTCATTTGGAGTTGTGAGCTATTTATGGTCGATTTTACAAGATTGACTATGCAGTAACTTCGCAAATAAAAATTATGTTTTCCAGAGATTTCAGGATTTTCTAACTTTCTGAATTTGTGAATTTGAACCCATTGACCCATTTAACCCATGAACCCATTAACCCATCCTTTGACCCTAACCCTAAGTTTGATTAAGAACTAAGTTTGATTAAGCCTCCATTAGATATGTGAATCCTCCATTTATGTGTGACTTCCTCCCACATCCTCCATGTATGTGGATCCTCCCACCTTAGTGATCATGTCATATATAAGCCTCCCACCTTAGTGATCAACCATTAAACCCTCCATAGCAGTAAATTTCTTCCCTCTCTTCCCAAGCTCTTATGTGTGAATGGTGAAGGGAGATTAGTGTGTCTTTCCTCCATAACTTGAGCTCCCAAACTCCGATTACGAATCCGAGACCACCAAATTGAAGCTATCGACGAGGAGCATGATTCTATCCGATTAGATTTTGTTCGTTTCATATTTTTCCTTGGTGTAAGGTAAGCTATTGATTCCCCTTAGGATGTATGCTAGAAATGCCATGCTATCCCCCTTTTCTCATGTTTCCCATGCTCCTACCATGTCTATACCATGTTTGATGATGATTTGAGTTTATGGGATTTTTGAGTGATATACTCATCTTGTTGTTTTGGTCCTAAGCCTAGAATTAAATGTGTTCTATGCCCCATTTGGAATAATTATTGTTCTTGGACTATTGACTTTTGACAACCTTTCGAGACCATGATTCTAGGGTTCCATAAATTATGAATTGCTCATCTTGTTGTTTTTGGTCCTAAGCCTAGAATTAAATTTGTTCTATGCCCCATTTGGAATAATTATTGTTCTTGGACTATTGAATTTTGGCAAACTTTAGAGATTATGATTCTAGGGTTCCATAAATTATGAATTGATCATCTTGTTGTTTTGGTCCTAAGCCTAGAATTAAAAGTGTTCTATGCCTCATTTGGAATAACTATTGTTCTTGGACCATTGACTTTTGACAACCTTTAGAGATTATGATTCTAGGGTTCCATAAACTATGAATTGTTCATCTTGTTGTTTTGGTCCTAAGCCTAGAGTAAAATGTGTTCTATGCTTCATTTGGAATAACTATTGTTCTTGGACCATTGACTTTTAATAACTTTTAGAAATTATGATTCTAAGACCCCATAAATTATGAATTGATAATAATTCTTGATTATGGTTGTTATTTGGATTAATGGCCTAGTTTATCCTATACGAGAACTTAGAAAAGGGTTTATAATGCATTTAGCATTTAAACTCTATTGGATGAATATATAGAGACGACTCAACGGAGTCCATTTTAGTGAGCCATTGAACAATACCGGCTCAATGATCAATTCCTACGACGTTCTAAATATGTTTCACTAAGAATAATAATCCTAGATTCTTGAATTGCATTGACTACCATGCTTGATTGTAGATGTCATATAATAGAATGCCTATTTGACATGTTGAGTTCGCTCTTGTCGAACTCAATCCTACTTGATTATTGATGAGAATAATTACTTGTCATGAACGAGATCGCTCTGGTCGGCCTTGTTCTCTACTTGAGAATTTGTTAAGTAAACACTATTTGGCATTTGCATAAGTCCAGCCGGCATACTTGTCCTTGTACACACACGCCTCCACTGTGGTCACAGTGGGGAAGTAGCCCCTTTGTTGTAACCATTAGAGCGCATTGGTGTGTCTATCCCGCGCATCTCATCGGAAGGTCGATGTATTAGCAACCATATGACACTTCACATTCCAGATAACGCTTGTATGCAGGAACTACGTAGCGGCACCGGCTCCCCATATATCCTTATCCTATGTGATTTAATTATGAGCATCTATGTGAAACAATGTGCATCTTGGATATATGATCTCTATGCTTATGTGACGATATCTTGCCTTGTATGTTGCATATTGTCATGACATGCATGATTGATAGCTTACAAGTCTTTATGACTTACCCATTCCCCTTTACTACTTTAGATCCTAGCAAAGTAGGTCCTTCTCGTTGAGGCTTGCAGTGTTCGTGATTCCCTTGTTCCTCTTTTGGGCCGACGTTGCAGTTGAAGAGGTGGTTTAGATGTCCTCTTCCTTTCTTTTGTAATTTGCAAGGACGATGGGTTTTAAAACAAGTCATTTAGACTATGCTTGGGAATGTGTTTAGAACTTGTACTTGTTTCCTTTATTTAGCTACTTGTTGTTTTATCACTTGTAGTACTTGTAATCCCTTTTGATGCCAGCATTGTGTAAGCCAAGCTTTGGTTTTCATGTTGACTAGTTCACTACGTATAAGTCTACCGTTGAGCATCCTATTAGCTCTTATTTAATTCTTGTCCATTAACTGCTAGCTTGGGATCTGGCATGTAGTGTCGCCGATGACTTGGTTTAATTGCTTAACTGTTATATCAGGTTTGAAAAGTTTTAAAAATTTCGGCCTTTTGGTGCCGAGGCGTGTTATGTCTCCAATGTTGCGTCACGTCGTTTTCATAAATTGAGTCCTTGCATGTTTATGTGTTTACTTGTTTCCCTCCTATTTGGGTGGTCCGACCCACGGTTCCACCTCAGGCCTGGGTCGGGTCGCCACAAAGGCTTTGGGAAGAACTGCATTTTTTGTGTAGAAAGTGGTGACTGAAACTATCCTTAAGGAGGATAATATTTAGAGGTGTGGCAAAGTGATAGTTATCTAGTGTTACTTATGCAAAAGGAATGGAGAGAATGATGATCATCATATGCTTCATTGTCCGGTGGTGTGTGAATTGTAGAATTTCATTTTCTACATCTTTTTTTTAAAAAAAGGTTAGAGGTGACATTGACCTTACCTCCCTTAATATTATTATTAGACTTGAAAGGCTACAAAGTATATAGATAGAACCATTTGGCTAAAAAAATAGTTTCATTGGAAGCTTGAGCAACAGTGTCATGCGAATACAACAACGGTGCCTCTAGTGAGGATAGAGAAACTGTACCTCTAGTAAGACTTGAACACTCAACCTCCCTATTAAGAGAAGAGAGAACTAACAATTGACCTAGAGATCTTTGATGGTCTTTGCACAGTCGGAAACAAAGGGATTATATTTGGGAAACTACTCCCTTAGAAGTGTGCTGGGTGATTTGGAAAGAGGGAAAAGTAGGAGAGCGTTCAAAAATGAGGAATTACCTATGTCTTTACTCAATGTGATTTATTTGGTGTATATATTCAGTGAGTGTTGGTCCACAATGATGCTCAAATAAGCTAGAGGGGGGTGAATAGCCTATGATCCCGGTTAAAAACTTTTCTTCTTGAATCCATAAAGTGTAGGTTTTAACAGCATAGACAGTTAACACAATGAGCATGTTTGTTGGTAACACGAAACAACAGACTTGCTCTTAGCAGAGTAATGAACTCTGTTGGTGAACTGCCAGTAAATCAAAAGCCTGTTTGAAAGAGTTTAAGCAGCGGAAATTGTAAGGCTTAGATTCAGAAAAGTCTTAAGTGGCTATGCAAGAATATATGTTCAGAACAACAACACACTTAATCATTCTTCCAAATGCAGATTTAGGAAATCATTAGAGAATTACTTTTCAAAGAATAAGTAAAGAACTCAAATCAAGAACTGGGTTCTTGATCAAGATGCCGATCATTGTCTATAGATATTTCTGATCTCTTCTTCTTCTCCAATACATTTCTTCTTAGAAATCCACAGAAAGTGTTTTTCTAAGGTCTGGGTTCGCTCGCTGCAATCTTCTATGGATATCTGAGATGCGTTGGTGAAGATGATCTCTTTATAGATCTCACAGTCTTTGACGAAGAGGTTCTTGTTGCAGGTGTCTTTGATTAACGATTAATTCGTTCGTCCATCACTTTCTTGTTTAAGAGAAGGAAGGATTCCTTTTATAGACCGGGCAGTTTTTGATCGTTGAGATCTGTTGATAGATTTCATTATCCGTTGAGTAATTTGTCGTTGAGGACTAATGGATAAAGATGTGGTTCAATAGATCTTTAGCTGTTGGGTAAAAGACTTGTTCTTTAGATATCTGAACTGTTACGCTATCAGTTGTATGATAAGTCTCTGAAAGATAGGTCTAATTCATTGATGCACTATCAGGTGGTTTGTCCAACAAAGTAAATTCTGTTGACTTTTCCAATCCACGTGAGTGAGAGAGAAGATCTTGTAGCATCAGGGATGTCAGGCTTCATAAAGATTTGAGTGACTTTTGAGGCTTGAACATGTTTGTCTTTTCTTGATCTACTACAGTCTTGTCTCTTAGTAGCACGTGCAGAACCAAGTCTACTGGTGAGATGTTCAATCCCGAGGAGTAAGTCTCCTGCAAGAGAGGACTGCTGGTTGCTGGTTACGATATGAACATTCAAACCATAACATGTCTGCTGGTGGTGAGTCTTTAAGATGTTCTCTAGCGCTCATGACAAGTCTGCTGGTGACGAGTCTTCAAGATGTTCTTTTGCGAACATGACAAGTCTACTGGTGACAAGCCTTCAGAAGATCTTTGACGCTACAGCAAGTCTGTTGGTGCTGGTGCATCTGAATTGCTAGTCTGTTAATCATCATTAAGAGGTAATACTAGATTAGGACAACCTAACCTAAGACCTATGTGTTGTCAAACAAGCTGCCACACTAACCGGTACGCAGACCTTTTAGCCACTTGTTATGACACACAGTAATGGGAACAAGTAAATCAAAATATTCGGAATATGCACGAAGATAAGTTACTTATCAACAAACATATTCCAACAATCTCTCCTATTTGGTTGGAACCATTACAAAATAACATATACAAATCACTGAAGCATTTATCAAGACATAGAAATAACATGCCCACAATGAATAATCATTTTATCTCAAGACATGGCCTATGTTAATAATTACAAGAGCGATGACTTTAGTATAGTCTACTATTGCTATTACAGACTCGATAAATCAAGGTACTGAACAGGTAAAGCAATTGTGAAAAACAGTTTAGATCACTTAGGATATTTGAAAATGTTTAATCAGGATCTAAATTTTTTTAGGTTACTTTCTTGATAAGGATTTTTATATCTAAAAGAGTGTTTTAGCAAGAAGGAAAGGCAAGTCCTTAAGTAAATATTTGTTTTTGAAAGTTTTACAATAAGGATTGCTTTTGATACCAAAGTTTTGGAAAATATTATTTTTGTAAAGCAGTCTTGGTATCATGATTGATTAGAACAGTATCTTTGCTAAAAATATATTTTAAAATGTTCAAAGTAGAGACTGTTCTGAGAATGTTTTTGTAAAAACATTTTTGTGTTTTGTTGAAATAAAGCTAAATAGATACATATGTTTTTAAACAATAGTTTTCAACAAAATGTGCCACAAAAGCAGAAAGTGATTCACAAAGAATTAATTGTAAGGGTAAATTTATCATATTGTGTGCTTCTTCCATAGTAATTTTGGACAAGGGAAATTTTGATTTTTGGTTTCGGCCCTTGTTATGAATTCTCCTCCTTAGTTCATGAACTCTCCTCCTAAGGTTGTTATTCTACTATGTCTTGGACAGTTATATCATAAACTCTCCACCTTAATCAATAACTCTCTTCTTTTAAGACGGATATGTCATAATTCTCCTTCTTAATGGTTGTGAGCAAGAGAGACAAAATGGATAATAGAAGAGAATGATAGTAGATAAGGAAGACTTAAGAGAAAATATGATTTAATTTATAGAGTACAAATTTAAAAGAAATAAAACATCCTAGTTGGAATCCCCGAAGCTACCAGTACTAGAGCCTAAGGAATAATCTCTATCCGTGTTAGAAAAACTTTGATTACCGAACAACTCTCGAGTGATCAGCAGGTCTCCTGTGACAGGAAGGCGTTCATCCTCGTGGATAGTGGAACGAATGGGCTGATAGGAGCAAAGAAAATGGCATATGATCCTAGCGTACTTTCGAATGCCAGACCCATTCATTCGTTTTCGCAAGATGGACCAGCAGATGAGCGAGAAAATGACTTCAGACCAGTTGATGTCATGAGAATCGAGAACAACAATGGTGTAGTTTCGTAGTCTTTTGGTGTCACTACCTAAGCCTGCTTCATGAAATAGAAGACATCGACTCAGAATTTCACCAACATAGTACACGTATAAGGGATAATTGTCAATAACCCACGTACTGTAGTCATCTCGAGAATGGTAACCAGTTCGTTGAAGCCATGATTAATTGAACATAGAATCGTCGAGAGAGTCTTGTCCAACAGAAGGAAGCTATAAGACTCGTGACAGGCTTTCGGCATTGAGGACGACGTCAGTACCTCAAATGCGAGCAATGAAACTCTTACCATATCTAGCCAGTTGCATCCTTGAATAAAATTCATCAACCAACTGAAGGTTGTAGAATTCTTCGCAAAAAGTAAGGATGGAGACAAGTCCAGAACTGTGAAGAAGATCGATAATAGTTCCTCCAACAATGTTGTCGAGGAGAAATTATTCCCCTTGAATCGTGTGACCAAGAATGTAGGACTGAGAGCCTATTCTAGCAACGAAGGAAGACTCAGTAGGAACATGAAAACTAGAGACACTGTTAGAAGATGAAGCGGCCATAAAGAGATTTTTGAAGATATATGGAGAATTGGCTGGTAATGATATCAATTGTTGAAATGATATCAATTGTTGGGAAATTTCAATTATTGGATGATTACTATAAATGGAAATAATTAAAGACTTGGTACTTTCGGAGGGCATATTTATTGGAAAAAGACTTTTATCAAGAATCGTCGTTTTGGTATCCGTTTCAGAGCAGTAATGACAGATATACGAAGCGGCGAAGTAATCATGTCAAAGCTCGAATTTGAATGGACATTTTTTGTTCGCAGGCGGCGATTCATGAAGATATTAAGTCGGTCTTAAATGAATTTTTTAATACAGATGTTGACTTAATTCAAGGATTTTCAATACCAAGAAGAATAATTAAAATAGAATGAATTTGGAATTGAAAGAGGAGTTGTGTTGATATCACTGACTTTTTGAAAAATAATATTAGTTGTAAAATACATACCTTTAGGAAATAAGATAGATTGAATTCTAAATTTCCAAAAGATATTATGAGTCATTTTGACAATTCTCAGCAATTTCTCAGATATTTTGAATTTTTAGAATTGAAAATGATTTTGAAAAATAACTTCATGTCCCAAATAGCTAGTAGATAGTTTATGGGGCTTTCTGAATCATCTACACAATCCTCAGTAATCTCCCAAATCCCTAGAATTTTAGGACAGAAATGTATTTCAAAAAGAGTTTAATGTTTCTTTGAAGAAAATATTTTGCAAAATAACAGTGATTTTATGTTCTTTGTGTCCATAAGATATTTTACGGGGCTTTCTAAATCATCTACACAATCCTCATCAATCTCCCAAATCTCTACAATTCTTAGAACAAAAACAAAAAGCTTTTGAAAACATTTTTTAAAGATTTTGGAATACGTTTTCAAAAACTACCTAATATTTCCAAAGGTTGTTTAAGTCAAAGATATCTTCACGAGAAAGTGACCAGTAGAGTTGAAGATCTACTGAACCTTTGTCGATAACTTGGTAAGTTCACTAGAGATGGAAGGTCTGCTGATATAAGGTTGTGAACAACACAGATGGAAGTCTGATGTTATATGGTTGTGATCAATAGGGATAGAAGTCTGCTGATATCAACTGATAAAACAAAGATGTATACAGCAGTGATGGAAGTTTGCTAATACTAATTGATAAAA
Source organism: Codonopsis lanceolata (assembly GCA_013146195.2). NCBI lineage: Eukaryota > Viridiplantae > Streptophyta > Magnoliopsida > Asterales > Campanulaceae > Codonopsis > Codonopsis lanceolata. Next base: position 2,431 of record JABEVN020003298.1, on the reverse strand, counting down.
GCAGTGGAGTGATTGGTTGGAATGAAAGTATGCTTATACCAATTTGTGAATTGACAGGTTTATCAGTTGTTTGAACACAGTGATGTGGTCAGCAGTGAAGAAGATCTGCTAAGATCAGTTTGAGAAGATTGTGTTCAATGATAGTGAAGGTCTATTGATATCATTTGTGGAAATGAGACATGCTCAGTAGTTTCAGATTTGCTGATACCAATTTTTGAATCAAAAGGATGAAGTCTGCTGATAAGAAATAATGACCAGCAGTGATGGAAGTCTGCTGATACTAATTGAGAGAAAGAAATGTGTGCATCGGAGGTGAAAGTCAGCTGATACCAATTGAAAACAACCTTGAGTTTAGCAATGATTGAAGTCTACTGATTCCTGAAAATATGATAATAGATGTAATCAGTAGTGTATGAAGTACGCCGATACCAATTGATAGTAAATGATGAAGGGGTCGGCAGTGATGAGGATCAGCTAATAGATGGAACAACAAACATGGAGGTCTGCTCATACAAACTGATTTAAGAACATTTCAGTAGATTATCCTTTTGGGTGCCTTGGTTTTTGGAAGGATAAACCATAAGCTTCATTGGCGAGATTAACTGATGTCTATTCCTCAACAGAATCCCGATTACTGAGAAGGACATTTAGAGGCGAAATCTAAGGTGACAGCCATCTTAGTCAGAACACTTGTATAACAAAGATAGGAATTGTTCATTCTTAATTTGGCAAGAAGTAAATAATTGAAAGAACATATTTTGCTTCTTGGTCAATCAATTAAGATGATGACTATCCTTAGGGTAAGGAAGTCGTCTGATCAAGACAATGGAAGGAAGAAAATTTTTTAGAGCAGAGTTGTCTTGATGAGAGAGAATAGCAGACATGAAATACTAACAGTGTAGAAGCCGCTCGTTCCTTAGAAGGTCATCATACCAACATCAGATATGAAGTCTATTGTTGTGAAGCATTTGAGATCTGAATTTGGAGAGAATGAAGATTCACCAGAACATCATGGGTTAAGGTGAGATTACATTCTCGAGAAAGGAGTTGCAGAGGGAAGCACCATTCTAAAGAAATCCAAAATCATAGCAATTCATATTCCAACAATATTTCTTCTGATGAGTTTTCTACCAGTACTCTAGACGTTTTGGAGTAGAATAAGGTTTTGTTCAACTAAGTTAAAATCAGTTTTTAAGATACCAGTTGATCTAGTTATAATGACAGCAGTTGATACCAGATGAGATCGAAAGATTGTCATTATGATAAGAATCAACTTAGTCTTTTGAACACTAGAAGTTTTTTATGGGAAAGATTAATATCTTCTGTGCTATCTGAATTTGATCTATAAAAATAGATCAGATTCATAAGACTATTTTTTTTAAATGTAGATCCTGGTTTCTTCTCATTAGATTTATATATATGGTCGAATAAGATTACTAATGTTTAAGGATTGGTTTGCTGTTGGGTTAACAGTAGAGTTATGTTTGATGTTGTGGATTCAGAACATAAGATATCCTTATGAAAACACAAGTACTGAATCCATAAGCAAAACATAAGATTTCATGCTATCAAGGAGTATGCACACAAAAGCAGATAAACATGAAGTAAAGTTGTCTTGAACAAGTTCTCATTTAGATCAAAATATAATGGATTACAACGAGGATCTAATGATGACAAGATTCGATACAACTTCCGGTGACTTAACAACTCCTAGTAAACAACTAATCTAAACACCTAATACATTTTAAAAGTTACAAGGAGATGTCTATGAAGACCATGGACCCAAAATTGTTTAAACCAGATGGCAAATATAGTATAGGTCCGGTATCAAGTGGCTGGACCAAAGAGAGAGCGGGGCTCATCATTTTCTCATCATTGGCAGGTTTTCTCTATCCAAGGTGCGCTGCATAAAAACAATCTAGATTTTCTAGATATCGGTCCTAATGCAGGCACTCATCCTTTGAAGTTTGAGAGGGGAAATCCGAGCAGAATCACGTTTGTCTCAAGGAAGATGATATATCTTCACTATAGAGATGGAGCATCCAAACATGATCATGGATGTAGAGAAATTGAAGACGTGTGCTAAAAGGTTGGTTGAGGTAAATCTTTATATAAGAGGAATCCTCAAAACTAACCAAACAACTTTCGGTGGATAGGAAAGGTAATACAAAGTTGTTGAGAGAGAAACTTGATCGAAGACTAAGAATACTCCTAAGTAACATTTTGAAAAGGAAAGGGCTTGTTTCAGTGTCTATCATATTGTTTGGGAGGTAGTTTGCAAGTGATCGAGGGAAGGAAGGAATGTCTCTATAAATACCGCAGGCAAGACGAAGGACCTAAGTAATGAGATGGATTCATTAAGATCGAAGAGTCCTTTCAACCACTCTCATTAAAGTTCTCTATGTGGTAAAGTGAGATAGTTTTAATTTCT
>JABEVN020003297.1:0-18736 GCA_013146195.2 Codonopsis lanceolata | reverse complement strand
AATCGCTTGTATATCGGGGTAGTTTTGAGATTACAAATATTAATCCCAATTTTTTTAGTGAGGCGCTAATAATACTCACCCTTTGGTATTAATAGTGAAGGGATAATGACTTTATCCAGATAACTCTTCATTAATTAAAATACTGTGCTAACGTCTCAAACATCGAACAACTCGGCATTAATCCTATCGTGCCTAATCCCAGGCTACCAAACGACATGTTAGTGAATATCGATAAAGTTTTATAAATTTTTTTATAAAATGAATATCCATGTAATAGTTTCACAAAAAATAATACTCAAAATTTTTAGATCGGGTTACGTGGTAATAGGGAAGAATGGCTTTTAGTTTATCATTTACTCATTCTAACTTTATTCAACCGATCAATTATTTGAAACAAGACGTCACAACATTGTAATTATTTGAAACAACAAGTGCATTTTTCATATCTCTGTTCCTATAAAACCTTCCTCCCTCCCCTTCATTAAGACCCTCACCTCCTCTTTGCACATTCCCAACGGCGAAACCGAACGAGAAAGTCTTTACAGCAAAGAGAAAATTCATTTAGTTTTCCTCCTCATTTTCCATCACTTTTCCCGGAAAAGAAAAAAGGATAACATGTCTGCTTGCAAAAAAATTTGCCACGTTATGCGCCTCCGCCAAATGCTGAAAAGGTGGCGCAAGAAGGCCGCAAGCACCTCCCGCCACCTGCTACCGCCTGCCGGACACGTGGTAGTATACGCCGGTCACAATTGTAAAAGATTTGTAGTCCGCGCGACGCACCTGAACCACCCTCTGTTTAAAAAGCTCTTGGTTCAAGCCGAGGAGGAATTCGGGTTCAACAACTCCGGCCCATTGGCGATCCCTTGTGATGAGAACGTCTTCGAAGAAATAATCCGGTACTTATCACGCACTGATTCAAACAAATTGATTCGGTTTACAAATGTAGAGCAGTTTCAAAGATACTTCAACATGGGTATTTGGAGCAACCTCGAATTTTGGCCCGAGTCTCGACCTCTGCTTAACGGATTATAAGCCTATTTTGAAAACAAACTGCGTCCAGGGGCATTGCTCTGTACATGATGAGAAATTCATCGCTTAACTTCGCAAATGCTGTCACTGCTAGTGGAAGAAAATGATGATTGAAAGCATTCTGATTTCTGAACCTGCCAAGGAGATGAATTAACCGAAATGTTGTTGTAACAGGATCAATACATGTAGAACAATGATCTTGAAAACTGACGAGCTTCGGCGCGCATAATTCACCACTTTACGGTGATCTTCCCCCGCTCGTTTCCAGTTTGTTATCGATTAGTATGGCGGGCGAATCGCCTGCAAAACATAACAGTCACATTATGCATATAGAAGTTCTGATAATAATTAATTCAGTTAGAGCATAACTGTATTATAAATTGACAAAGTATAAGAGAGAAAGAGATAAAGCCTGCAAATTGAATTCAGTTTTCTGCGATAATCCTTCTCTATATGTTACTAAAGGTTGCCAAATGCACCTACTCATTATTTACTGTTGACTTTCGATTTGAATTTTCTCAAAGTGTATGGTTATATACTTACTATTCTTCTTATCTTTTTTCAAAGTCAATTTACTCAATTTTTAAATAGATAGTATTTCACTATAAATAATACTCCCACCATTTTCCCAAAATATTAAAAGACTAATTATTAAAAGATATATATATATATATATATATATATATATATATATATATATATAATTGGCACTGGAGTTAGACATGCACAAAATGTTTTTGGTTCGAACCGTGTAGAACCGGACCTCCAACTGATCCGGAGGTTCACCGATTCAATTAAGATTCACCTAAACCTTTTTTTCATTAACTGACGGTTTCAAACCGGAACCGTGAATCAACGGTTTCACGGTTCCAACGGTAAAATAATAAATAAAAAAAGCCAGATTTCAAATGGACGACCTAGATTGATCGGAATGGACGGCCCAGATGATCCTGGGGTGCAGAACGATTTTAATTAAGATAGTTTTTAAAAACAAAATTAAAAAAACGACAAAATGTCAAAAATAAAATAAAATTTAGAACTTGTAACCGTGAACCGTAAATACGATTTACAGTTTAGAACCGAACCGTTAAGGTTCACGATTCGAATCCGGTTCACCACAACCTCCTCCAAGCTGGCGATTACGGAACCGTATGGACATGTCTAACTGGAGTTGGTTATAATTACAATAATATTTTATCATAACAATATATTATAGTATCAAATGTGGAGAGCAGAGGATAATGTCAAAATATTATAGAGATCGAAGATATCATTTTTTTTCAAATGAACTTTAAAATAAAAAATATCTCAAAATAGTAAAGTGACATAATTTTAATATTTTTTCTTAAATAACACCCTCCATAAAATAATAAATAAACAAATAAATAACTAGATTATATTGACATGCCGTATTGATTATATCATATAAACTCTCCAATCCATGTAAAAAGTTCATTATTATATTTTGAGATATTTTATTTAGAGAGTTTGTTTTTAAAAAATTAAATCATAAAAATATCATTTAATTAATAATAGACTATTAAAAATGTCGTTTTTAAAAAATATTTGACTTTCCAATTGAAACTCCTTACCCGAAACAAAGGGAGTAATCAGTAAGAAGTTCATTTACTTGAGACGCTTTTTAGAAAAAACATGATCTGCCATGATAAGAAAACATAGTATTATTAAAGAAACTAGATTTGTTGGCTTCTAAATAACTCCTCTTGACATGGAGGCAAAAATTTAGGAAACCTCGCCTTATTAGTTTTTTTCGTAAGATAATCTACTGACTTTTCCTACTGTATATCGGTGAGTTGAGCTATGAGATAATTGAGTTTTGTGTTAAGAATTAGGATTCATAAAACGGATTTATAAGAGACCTACTTAGACACGATTATTTAGAAACATAATTGGAAAAGGTAATTTTAATCACACCCCAATATCCTCTCTTTACATCTCATTTACTGCACTGAAATGTTGTACCATATGCTACATAATGCAATACATAAGGTATAAAGAGAGGATATTGGGATGTAGTTAAAATTATCCAATCGGAAATGTTGTTACTTGAGTGGTGTGAAATGTGAATATGTGTTCCAATTTCAGAATGTGATATATCAAGTTTCTTCTTATACAACTTATTCCATCTAGGGTAAAGTAAGAAAAAAAAAACTCCTATGTAAATAATCAAAATAAAATTATTTACAAATTTCATATTAATTATTGTTAAATTGAATGGCGACATTCTTATAAACTTTTAAGAACCGAGGGAGGGAGGGAGAAAGGGAAAGAGTGATTACTAGAAAAAGCCTAAACATCCTTGGTTGGAAGTTTGTCTAAGATATCGTGCACCTCATGCATTCTTTAATTTGCGCCTAAATTTTAAAATATATTGCCGAAGGGGTTTATTTTCGCATGAAGGGAATGCATGGTAATCATAGGTAATTAATTTATACATAATTAGTGAAAGAAAGTAAATTTGGTTTCTGTTTCAAGTTACAATTCAGTTTGATTTGAGAAAATGAAATGATTCGTTTCACCGGGCTAAAGGTCAAGTCATTTGACACGAGTGCATCAAGCGATGACGTCGCTTCGGCAGGATGTCCGAGCAGTTGAAGTGGTTGCGTCCAAAAGGGTGAAGCGACTACGTCGAAGCAAGATGGTCACCTCTTGAAGAGTGACACGATCGCGTTGGTGCGACAACTCGATTTTGTTTTCTTTTTTAATTGTACTTAGGGTTTTGGTATTGTATGATTATATATATATAATTATAACCCTAGAATAGTAATAAATGTTTTATCATAATAAAATATTGATAGTCTGTTGATCTCAATTTTCCTTGATTTCTCGTTGATTATCTTTACTATTATTATGTTAAAGCTTAAGATGCTGTTGAAAAGAGATACAATAATATCTGAGAGTTTTTCACGTGGGAATACCAACTTAACGGGCCTGGTGGTCATTCTTGTAGCCCTTGCACACCCCAAAATAAGTGAGTTCATACTTTTGTTTATCTTTATGAGATTCTTGAGAAGTAGGATTAGGAGGAGAAGTAGTTAAAGTGTCATTTTAGATAGGGTCGGAAATATGATCAAATACTCACCAGCCAAATCTTGGGGTAGAATGGCTCCTGATTGGTGGATCGTATCAAAGATTCAAATGTAGCATTTGCATGCATTTTACAATTGTTAAAGTTCATCCTGTGCTAGCCGTAGATTAATCTTTTTGTATGTATAAATGAAGCAGTTGTATATCGTTTTAGGGGATGTTGCTCGAATCAATTTTGTGGGATTTCGAGGGTTGCAATTTGTAATAGTGATAAGGTATCGGGTTCCTTTCAACAATACCTCATTTTCCTTCATGGGTCCCTCTAATAATTAAATCTCATGGGAAATGAAATGTGAAACTTGTAAATTAACAGAAACACTAGTAATATATAAACTATAAAAGCAAAAAGGAAAAGATATATTGTCTAAATATAAAAATAATAAATCCAATCACTTAACTAATTTTGAAATAAAAATAATCAATGAAATCTATTTGACAACACTCATTTGTTGAATGCAATTAATTCTGATAGAAAACTGTACACTTATTTTTGGTTTATTATTTTCTAAAACCATACTTCAATTGGAATCATGAACATAAGATTACAAGAAAAAATAAATTTTTAATTCAACATATAGCTAACATAAAATTATGTCATGTTAAAAATTGTTCTTTTCATGAATAATGTTTTTTATAAGAATTATTTTTAACAATATTTTATTTGTTAATAATGTTAAGTTACACCCTCTAATTTTTAACTGAAGTTAACGTTAAAGATCTTCCAACCTCTTTAGAAATTTTAGGAGACGTGATTGAAATTATTTTTATTAAAAATTGGATGATAATTTGGTATAATGACACAATTGCATATAGTGGCAACAAAATTTAATGATTGTTCTACTTGATTATTTTTATGAAACGGAAGAGGGAATATGGTCTATAATGGAATCGTGTTAATATTTCCCTGTATTTAATTCGGGGTTCTGTTTAGTTAGTTTGTGATTTGAAATGGACATGTAGTTAAGTCCCGAATCTTTCTTTGGTTATCTTTCTTAATCTTACCCACTTCAGTTCTGATACAATGTGCTTTTATGTGTGTGTGAGAGAGAGTGAGCGAGATTTCAAAGATCTTTGTCGTTGTATCAAAAAAAAAAAAAAAAACACTCTTTTTGAAAGTTTTCACACCTCAGTCCAAAAGAATGTGAGAGAGAAAATCATGGTGATTCAGCGATTAAGAAACTAGAAGGACTCGTGCCTAGTACTTACAAGGAGTCACCCCCATAAGTGGATGAAACCCTTACACTTCGATTGCTAGAACTCGATCCTTGGTCCTGTATCCAAATATACTAACTCTTAACCAACTGAGCTACGCCCGTGAGAACAGATATTTGTCGTTGTGAGATGATTGGAGTGGGAGTTTGATCTCCTACACTTCTCTTGTAGAGGCAGTATGTGATAAACGTCTACCATTAAAGTTATCATAATTACAAAAATATTTGAGAAAATCAATATGTTAATATCAAATGTTGAGGATAATGTTAAATAATTTGGAATATTAGAAACAATTTTTTTTAAAGTGTACTCTTTAAAAAAATATCCAAAAATAATATAGTAAACTCGTTGATTGCATAAGTACCTTAGTTTTACTAAAGAGTAGATCTCCTCAGATACTCTTTTACGGATCGAAATTCGTAAAAGTTTAATCTCTCATAGCTTAGTTTATCAATACACAGTAGGTCGCATCAAAAAAATATGTTTTATAGAAAATACATGCAAGACAATTTTTACTAAGTTCTTGCCCTTAAAGGACCGTTCCTAGGCATAGTTCAAAGGGGCGACTGCCTAGGACCCAAAAACATTAGGGGCCCAATTTTTTTATATGTATAGTGTGTATGTGTGTCTATATATATATATATATTACACATTACGTCCCTAAATTATCGTCCTAATGGATTTGGTCTACGGTTTTAAAAAGCACATTTTACTAGATTATTAATATTAGTTTGATGTGAAGTTTAATTTGAAGCTCATATGTTTGTGGTCAATAATTAAAGTATGATGGTGAAATGGTAAACATGTTATCCTAAAAAGGAATGTTTCAAACAAGACAATTATTTTGAGACGGACGAAAAAGGAAAGGAAGACAATAATTTGGGAACGGAGGGAGTAAAAGGGATGGAAAATTGCCAATTGGAAACGACTTAGTTGTGAAGACGACATGATGTGACAGTCGGTAGACGATTAGACGAAAGGGCACTTAGGGCAGACAGTCGGACAGAAAGAGGGAGTAAAAGGGATGGAAAATTGCCAATTGGAAACGACTTAGTTGTGAAGACGACAGGATGTGACAGCCGGCAGACGATTAGACGAAATGACACTTAGGACGGACAATCGGACAGAAAGATGGAACGACCAACGACAAACAGCAAACCATCGACCACGAGATTCTCAATCTTTTCAGTCTTCCCTATGCTATGGCCACTAGATTTTCCACTCCACCTTCAATTCGACTTTCGACAGTTTCTCTTCCCGCAGTTCAATTGACGAAAATTTTGTTAGTAGACGAGAGTTTTGAACTGAAATTTAATGTTTTTATAGAGATTTGTAAAATGAAAACTCAATATATTTTGTTTAATGCATTAAGAAGTTTATTTGGAAATTAAAAGTTTCATTAGTTATTGGTATTTACAATTACACAATTATGTATTATCGATTCGTTGGGGCCCTTATTCGTTATTTTGCCCTGAGTCATTGAAATGTCAGGAACGACTATGTGCCTTTACTAAATATGACACTTTTGAATGAATTTTTGTATATATTTCTCTTCTATTTAAAAATAGATAATACTATTTATCTACACCCTCTTACCTCTATTCCGAACAATAAGTCCAATATACATTTTTGAGATAATCACTTTAAAATTCTACTTGCAAAAATATGTGTTTACTACATTCGTAACTTTTCAAATTTACCGTCGACATTTGATATTATCATATTAATTATATTCAAATAGTTTTATAATTATAACCAACTTTTATGCTACTTAATTATACATATCTTAATAATTATATTTTTCAAATATAGACTCTTTAATAAGGTTTCATCGGTTGCCCATCCTGATGAGGGTCGGTTTGACTAGGTCCCCACGACCTTTCAACTTTTAAAATTAATTTTTTATTTTTTTTTAAAAATAATTGTTAAGGGGAACATAATAATTTGTCCTTCAAAAATAATGTGGTATTTAATAAATTTGACTTATCAGTTGAAGATTCATCCCAATTGTAGCGTCATTTACAATTATAAGGTTCGCGACATGCATCTTAAGGGCGTTGAGTCGCGAAATCATTCATTCTAAAACTTTTTTAGGAGATCTTGGGTTCTCATCAGAGTCGACACATGGCACCCCTCCTCTCGGGTGACCCGCTTGCTATGTTGTCAGATCCGGGTCTATCTGCGGGTTTTAGCTCAATTTGTTCAATTTTTAGCTCATTTTTACTTATATTTTGACTTGATTTCTTATTGGGTAATTCATGGTCTTTGTTGATGGGTTACCAGCTCCATCAACCTTATTTTTTTTATTTTTCTCATTTTTGGAGATTCGTCTTACGGATTTAGAATCTGTAAAATCGTCATACACAAATTTTTATTTTATTTTAACAACGTATTTTGTAGACAAGTCAAACGTAGACATACCAAAACAAAACTTAGCTATACTCCACTTATTAATATCTCCCCGGCACTTTGTCGTTTGAGTTTTGGTTAATTCCAGCTGTGTATGTGTATGTTTGCTTGTGTGATTGAAAAAGAAATTTATACGGAGTATAATAAACGCCGCCCGAAGACGGTGAGGGGACGCTTTCGGTTGGATTGGGGGTGCGGTGAGGCACGTTCGTTAAGTTGACATATTATAAAATGTTTGTACAGACTACAGATTTAAAGGTTGGTCACATATTATTATTATACTTGACCACCATATAGGACGAGAGGGTTCTGTTTAGTACTCGATCCCACTTCTATCTCTACTCTCTGTTTTCCTCCTTTTTTTATTCTAACATTCTACTTTTGACATTGATGTATATAGATTATAGACTATTGCTACTACTATTAATTACTAATCAGTATTTGTAAATGGATATTGTATGTCTTGCATATGCCACTAGTTAAATTAAACATCTCTTGAGGATCCGATTTTGGAACGTATATTGCGAAAAGTGTAATACCGTTCTATTGATTTTAATTCCTGAAACGAAACTTTACTCCCTCTCACAATTTAGCACACCAATATACAATACGTCGGGTCAAGGAAATTCGTCTTACATAAAATACTAATAACATCGTTTTTCCTAAGTTTTTTGTCTTGCCTGCAATAATATTACACTAAATTCTTATAAACTTTAGTAGCATCATGACATGTTCTAACCTCGTTTCATGGTCACGGTGGATTACATGCATTTGGATTATTTGGTGGAGTATCATGTGAAAAAATCATTTTCACAAAATATATATATTTTTACCATTTTTGAGCCGATTTGGTGCAGTTAGGTCGTCTTTATCTTAATATTTGCAACCACTCTCAATGGCAAGCCGGGGTATTGGTTATTAACCTGGAATGGACATCAGTACGTAATTAGGTCAAATTCAGCTAAGTCCGATTAATGATCGGAAGAATGGAATAAATACCAATTGAATTTGGTAGCTCAAGTGTGAAAATTGTGCTATTGACGGACATTACCCTTAATTGTTTGTTTCATGTAGAGGTGGCAATTTTTGCCCGTGCCCATTTGCCCGCCCAGACCGTCCAGTAAATAATGGGTATGGACACACCCAAAATTTTAAGTGGGCACAAATGGGTGGGTGTACTATATATATATATATATATAGTACACCCACCCTTCCAACCGCCACCGCCACCCCAAAATTGCAAAGCAAAACATGGAATGTTATTCTATTACTCTGTACCCTTAAATGAAACACAACATCACTCCCAAATTGTTCAATTTTTATAACTCTGTAAATATCCGTCCCTGTTACACTATAAATAGATTCATAGCAGCTTTTATGCAGCGGCAACATGCGACATTCTTATTTGCTCGAACCTTCTCATATAGATTTGTACACGTGGCTTAGTTAGTTTGTTCTTTTTGTCGGGTTTCACTCGTGTGTTTGTCTTGGGCTTCAATGAAATTAAAAATCTAACCACAAAATAGAAGATTGAATTGAGGATTACAACAACAAAAATACATTTTTACATACTAATACATAAAACTATTAGTAAAAATTAAAATGTAATTTCGAAGAAAAGTTATTTTCTTCACAAACTACTACTTCCGTTCTTAGTTCATTTGTCACATTTTATTAGATCCATATCATTTTCCTTTTATTAGTGTCATATGTGTTAAAGAGAAGAGAACATAGAACTCTAATACTAACTACTCCATCTGTTCCACCTAAACGTCCACGTTTGAAAAGTTAATTAATAAGAAGTTATATTAATATAATTGGAGTTAGTCTTAATTACAAAAATATACTTTAGCACAAGCAATATGCGGTCTTTTTCAATTATTGTGATTGTAATTATATATATATATATGGTTAGTTGTAACTTTTGATAATTTTTTGTAAAAAAATTTATTTTTTGTATTTTTTATATTTATTTGATAAATGCATATTAATGAGTAAATGGGCGCCCATGGGCACCCATGCCCATTTAGTGTCCGCCTATATATGCCCATACTATTAAATGGGCACTTACTTACCCGCCCATTTGAGCCCGCCGCCCATTTAGGCCCGCACATGCCCGTCCATTTGCCACCTCTAGTTTCATGTCAACAATTAAAGACTTGAGATTTTTTAATCCGCGGGTTCAAGCTTGTTGTGAAAGTCGAATCAAACAAACTGTTTTGTGTTGACTATGGACTTATATGCAATAATGCAATCTACTTTTATCGTTTTAATTTGCTCAAACAACTAATGCTTGAATTTTGATTAATAATTTAGTGTTATTTGGATTCTCGATCAATTAATTTGTTTAGTGTTTTTTTCCCCTTTCTCCAAAACCCTCACTACCTTAATAAAACATGTACAATTGTTTATGGCGTTGTTTTAGTTGGAGATCTGATCAATATTGGAAGGAGTTATAAGAGAATATAATATATTTGATGTGGCAAAATCCTCAGCTTGGGCCGTCTGTTCTTTGGGTAGGATATCTGGGCTTGTAGGCTTCCTTGAACTGGAGCACGAGAAAAACGAGTGGAAGTGCAAAGGCGGGGCCTCGCGAAACCCTCGGCGTGAGAGTAAGTGCAGGTGTATGAGAACGTAATACCGTAACTCAAGGAAGAGGCAGAGTGTATGAGAGCATGTACCTTTGTGATGTATGGCGGAGGAGTATTTATTGGCCCTTGTGTGGTTGAATCCGAGTAGGATCTGGTTTCTGTAGTCACCTTGTTCCACAAGGAGTGAAACTCTAGATTTCCTGGTGATACACGACTGGCCGCGTGATATCAGGAATGGATAAGGCAAGTGTCCTGCCTACATATGATAACTTGTGGCCGTGTCTTGGCGGGCAAGCTACTTGGTTGTCATTTGCTCGATGAGGAATGAGCGGGCAAGGCCCTGCTCGTCTGCATGGTAGATGTATATGAGTTGATCACGTTCAGGGCAAGGCCCCCTGATCGAGACAGCCGGGCACTTTGTGTCCACCAGTCCGGGCCGTCATGCTCGCTGTATGGGGTTGCTCTTCTTATGCTTGCTGGGCCTGTGGGCCCCTCAAGGCCCATGCTCGTGATCGGCACGTGATGGTAACTCGTGCTCTGCTCGTGACCAGATTTGGGCTGGGTATATCAGTGGCCCCTAGCTTCGCGCCTGGCGAGTATTTATGCTCGAGGCGAGGAGCGTGCAGAATGTATTGAAGTTGCCCGAAACCCGGGCTTGTACACTTATGAAATCTGGCGATGCCATTGATCGGGCTGAACCACTTTGTGGAGGGTTCTAGAACTCTGCATAATCGGTAGATGAGGCGTATCAAGGAAGCCTTATCGCTGAGTGGTAGTGTCAGGGGGCAGGATAGGGCGCGCGTGAACTGTCCAGGAAGAGACCGAAAAGACGGGAGCATTTCTCCAGGGACGGCGCATTAAATGCGCGTGTGTGGGCGGCGGCGCCCACGCCGATTTCAGTAGCGGTTTCCTGTGTTTATTTGCCTATTTAAACCGAAACCTTGCTCGTTTGAATTTTCTGGTGCTTTGAGATTTTTAGAGAGAGAAAACAGAAGAGAGAGAAGCTCTGCAGAATTTTTAGCTGCCGGTTTCCTGAAGTCGTCACTGTTGCTGGTGCCGTTGCCGCTTGCATATTTTACTTCACGAAACAGACTTCCTTCAGAATTTTAACAGTAAGTCGCCTCTTCTTAACCTCTGTTTCTATGTTTGCTTGTTTCTGTGTTGTTCATGTTTCTGGGTTCGATTTTTGTTCATCTCTCTGTCCTCTACATTTTCGAGAGTAGCCTCCCGAGGTTAGGGAGACCACTAGGTCGAGATCGGGAAAAATCCCAATTGTGCCTGCTGGCGGGCAAGGCCTGTGGATCTACCTAGACTTAGGGTTTTTCCTCCTTCTTAGTAGTGACGCTCTTTTTCCCGAGTAGGATCTGACCGTGTTTTTCCTCGATCTCTGTAGATGTCAGACGGGGACTTTTCTGAGAATGACCGGGAAGAATTCAGCTATGGCGGGCAGAACGACCCATTGAGCAGCGAGAGGTCGCCATCCATTGATGTAGTGTTCGAACGGGGCGATGAGTCCGTAGCTGGTAAAGTCGTGGTTGCGCGACCTCGTGTGTCCGTGGATCGAGAGTCCCATGTGCCCGTGATTGCTTTATCCGCTTCCAGCTTGTCCGAGGGGGAAGTGGAACAAGGTCGCTTGGCCGAACGAGGAGGTTTTACGCAGGAATGAGGGTAGGCGATGTTGTGTTGCCGAGGCAGGGCGCTGGCGGTCAATGATGCCGCCGTCGGTCACCGAGGAGGATTCGATAATATCCCTATCGCAAGGCGGACGACGGCAATCGCTCACACAGAGGCGTGGCTACAACTTCTACCCCTGTTCTGCGTGGGCATCCGATGCCGATGAGGCATGCAGCGACTCATTTGGGCCTCATTGGACACCACCAAAGCCCGGCCGCTGGTTTACTTCGATGGGTATAGAGCACGAAGATTATCAGTGGAGAAAGCTATCTTTGATAGATGGTGAGTATCCCGAGCGAGGAAGGCTGCTTCTTTGCCGATTTCTTCCGCGTGGGGCTACGCCTGCCCCTAGATCCTTTCATCCTCCTGTTCCTCCAGGAGTTCTGCCCGATGCCCGGTGATCTGATGCTGAACACGGTGAGGGACTTGATGGCATATATTGTGGCATGCCGCTTGTTGCGAATAGAGCCCACGAGCAAGCTTTTCCGACGCCTTTTTATTCTGAGTGTGGATGCCTATGGTCGGGTGAATGCTCGGTCCAACTCCAGCTTTCTTAGGATCCTGTCCGATGTTCCGGGGAAAGTCGAAGCTTGGGATAGGAGGGCTGTTCTAATTGAGTCTCGAACTGGTTGGCCGATAATGCCTATGAGCCAGGATTTTATAAACGTTCCCAAACTTCCCCGTGGCGGCTTCACCACCGGTGACACTCGTCGCCTGACCGCTATCCGGGATGCGCTGGGCGTTGTGATGGATGGGGAAAGGAGAGTTAGTCAAGAGCGCCTGTTCGATTGGAAGGAATTGGTGTGCAACCCTCGCAACTTACGCTTGGGGGTGTGCTCCAGGCCGTCCCGAGGTGGAGCCCTTGTGCTCCTTCGACGAAGAGGCCCACGTCTTGGGGCGATTATCACGGCAATTTCGCGCGATCGGATGTGTCGCGTACTTGGGCATGATTGTACGCCTGTTTATACTGGGGATCTTGGTTGGTTTGAACTTTTACCCTTTCCTCACCCTCTGTTAACTGTTTGTCCGGTTATTGTAACTTGTACTGCAAAATTGATTTATCTTTTCTTTTTGCAGTTATGTTATCCCTGAGGCAGATTCAAAGGCTGGAGGCCGGAGAGGCCGGCGGTGGTGGCAGCCCGGCCCCCACAAGACATCCCTCTGTCCCACCTTCATTCCGGCAGCAAGGCGCCGCGCCTAAAAAGTAGTTGAAGTACCGCCTCCACCTCCTCGGGTAATTCTTTGAAGTTCCCGATGCGGCTGGCCGCTAGGCCGCAAAGCTGCTAGAGGGCAAAGGCGGCGGGCAAAAGAAGAAGACACCCCTCCCCGCCAGCTGATCGCTCCTCTCGCCAGCGTGTTATGGGATCCGAGCAGGCCGCCCGTGATTCCTCCAAACCCTGGTTGCTCCCTGATTTCGAGATGCCAACAAGTCGGCAGGGCAATTGTTCTTTCTGTCAGAGGCCCCAATGTCGGCCACATCGATTTGTGCACGGGGCAGTCCTGCTGGGCTGGTGGGAAAAGGAATAGTGAAGCGGCTGCTTCAAGAGAATGTTACCAATGACCGGGAGACGGCCGGCCATGTTTTGCTCGGGCATATCGGGCTTAGTCTGAGCGAGGTATGCCCATATTCCTTTTGAATTTGATAATTTCTGTTGGATTGTTCTGACCTTGCTCGTGCTTGTTGTTGTAGATCGCCTCCTCCTGTACCAACATCTATAATCGATATACAGAGGAGATCGATACCCGCAAGAAGATCGAGTCCGAGAGAGATGAGGCGGGCTAGTGAAGAATAAGAGTGACGGATGGCCGCCACAGACGGATCAGCGAAAGAGGCGTTCTTTGCGGGTAAGAGAATTTGGAGGTTGACAATAAAGCTTTGGAGGAGAAGACGGCCCCTAGTGGCCCAGCAAAGAAATCGGGCAGCTGAAATGGCCTTGTCGAGCGAGGGGATCGGTTGTTGGGCCGAGATGAAGGAAGCGGGCGGAGATGCGGCGGCCATAGAGTCTATTCGATCGGTGGCGGCCCGCTCAGCGTGAAGGACTTCGAGGCTTCCCACGTCATGCTTCGCGAGGTGCTTGTAGGGCTATACTGCCTTACTATGCCGTGGGTACCAACCATATCCTGCGTATGCTCGCGGGCACGGGGGCGGTGGATATGGGTACGATGGCTGAGTGGGCGCTGCTCGACCCGTATTGTTCGGAAGCCCGAAAGTTGCACCATCTGGTGCCTTACACTCAAGACGAGTTGGATGCCCTGGCCCGTGATGATGCCGATGATGGCTTGGCGCCCTGGGATCCCCCCGCCCCGCTAGCGGTTGCGTTCTGCGGTCGATCAATGCCAAGAAGCGCGTAAAGAAAGAGGCGACTTCGAGGGAGGCTACGCTCGGCTTCAAGTTGAACTTAGGCTCTGTCACTACAACAAAAGTGTCTTTTAGGGCCTGATTAAGTCTTTATCTACCTTTATAGGACGCTTTATTTGATAGGACGCAAACTTGGGCCTCCTATCTAAAGGGGTAGCAAAAGGTTAATAGGACTATTAGGGGCGACTTAATAAAATATACGTGTTAGGACGCCTTTATTCGTCCTATAAAGAACGTCCTAATATTTCTTTAAAACAGTGATCTATTGTGTCCTAATATAGTAGTGTAATAGGACGAGAAAAAGCGTCCTAATATATCATTTTGATAGGATGAAATGTGATGTCCTAATAAATCATTTTGATAGGACAAAGTTTGTCATCCTAATATAGCATCTTGATAGGACATAATTTGTCGTCCTAATACCAGACCGTGATACGACGTGTTTAAGCATCCCAATAGTATCATCTGATAGGACACAATTGAGCGTCTCAACAGTAGATTGATATGGCAGCCATGCCCCTACAATTTTTTGAAATTTCGCGTCCTAACAAGCATTTGCACTTCACATATTAGGACGATTTATGGCGTCCTAATTGAATTTAAAAAAAAAACGTATATTACAAAATAATGCTTTAAAACTTTTTTAAAAATATCATTATATATACTACTATAATAGACATCAATATTCATACACCACTAAAAAAACACTTAAAAATAAAACTAAGACATTTTAAATTAGCTCTTTAATATAAAAACATAATAATATCATACAAATTCATCCTTAACCAATCTCAAAAACATAGTCTAATACTTAAACATCCATTAGCAAATATATGTTAAGCAAAAAAGAAAAAAAAACATAACTACTAAGTTGAACCTAAAATCTAAACATAGTACATAAACACTAAGAGTTAATAAAGATAATTGCTCCATCAAACCAAAAAAAGTAAATGTATTGGCAAACTTAACGCATTTCATCGTCAGGCACCACCTACAATTTGACAACATGTGTATATAAATTAGTATTATGGAAATCTTCACTCACAAAATACAACATAACCAAACACACTAATATAACATACCGTAGTGAAATTGCAAAGCCATGCAACAGTTGCTCCAATGGCATCTCCAATTGTCACAAATAATGCATAAGGTCTAACCAAAATGTGTACTTCACACCAATTTGGTCCAATTTCTTCGCCACCTACTTCCGTGCTGGGATCTAAGCTATGAACCCATCCTTTAGCTACAATCTTAGAAGGATTTGTTATGCTCTTTAGGTAAATCTCAATTCCCTCCTAAATGTCAATTCAAGAAATGCTTAAAACAAAAACAAGTATAGTTGAATGATCAAACAACAATACCACACATTTATTTCCAAATCTTCTTCACTAGAATGTATATAGACGAAAATCATAATACTCTAGAAGTTAGAAAGAAAAAAAAGTAAATCAAATATTATCCTAACTTGTTAGAAAAAAATGAATACTCACAAAAATAATTAAAACAATCAAATTTAGTTACCCGAATAAGTCGAGGTTGGTGGACTGTCGTACGTTGGTCTCTGGATGCAACGCCTACATTTGCACTTGAACCATTAGAAGCATTAGGAACATTAGCATTACCTCTCAACTCCCTTAGCTCAGTCCTCATTTATGCCATTTGATTGCTCAAATTCTCGTACTCAATCCTCCATTGCATATTCTCCCTATGAGATGCTGAACGATTCGGAACTTCACCCCAAACATCAGATGTGCGAACACCTAACCCATACATGCGTGCACGACCTTGTGGATCTTTTCCTATAACTTTAGAAAGCACATCATCTGCCCCAGGTTCATCAAGTGACCCCTCAGGAAGTTTAGATTTTAGTTCTTGCATTTGCTCCTGTAAAATACGGTATACTAAGCATATTAGCATGAAAGAAAATTTGTATAGATTACTATAGGTGAATAGTTAAGTAATGTTAATTAATGACTCAAATGAAAGGAAAGGTAAAGAAGAAAGTAGATTGAAACTATCACATTCAACAAACAACAAATCTACACAAGAGATCACTTTGAGATAAAAGGTACAGTCCAGCCTTCTAAATATGTAAGTCAAATTCTTATTCTCAATCTCATTGAATAAGCTTTGTACATAGAAGGGGTAGTGTGCACTGTTCTGAAAGAGTTCAAGGACTAATCATTCAAGGGTTTTTATCTTAAAAGTAGGCTCTTTGTTACTTTTCCTATTTACATTACCAAAAACGACATTCCTCTGTTTATGTAATATTTCCAGCCTTTTTCATGAACCTACGTGTAAAGTTGTCGTACTTAAATTCTTTTATTTTGAATAGTTCGAAACAGAGATGAACCTTTACTATTCGAATTTATACAGACTTCAAAGGAATACCTAGAGAATATCACAAGTAAAGTGGCAGTGTGACTTTCTACTGCAGTGGTCTGCACTTACCTCCCTCATCTCTCACATAGCTTCGGAATTTTGAATACCCGTTTGCAACAACATCGAGATCATCGAGGGTGAAGATGTAACGCTTTTCAAGAGCCACGTATAACACCTGAAATAAAAGATGAACAACATGATCATTCGCCTGTCACATAGAGGATTTCACTAGATTTTCTTACAATTTTCTTCTATGTGACGTCTATAAATGTTGTCACCTCTGTCATGATCTACCACATATGGCTTGGATACCGACTTGCTATTTAATAGATACCATAGCCACCTATTCCATCATTTTATGTTTTGACCAGTACCTTCTCCGAACCCTGAGACATTAATGTCTCTAAAGTACTGAAGAATGCGTCAGTCAGATCATCACTATAAATTACATCAGCAACTACAAGCAGAGAAGCACTATGGACTTGTCCCACTTCTGATAAGATCCAACCATACCTAAATGACAAAATTACATAACATGAGTCATACTTTGCTTGTAGAGAGAGAGAGAGAGAGTAATCAGGACCAGGATCGCCTTTCTTGAAATGGAGAATCGGCTACCAGTCGTGGGGGCCATGAAGCCATCCAATCAAGTTCACGTACCAAAACCGCAAATTTATGAGGGAGCAATCCAGAATTCAGATGAACATTTTTATCACAATTGTCGAGTACTTCAGCACCATGGTCTATCAGAGAATTATACAGGGTCAGAATGAAAACTTAAATTATTTAGCAAGAGATAAAAATAAAAATATTCTCTACCATTGCAGAATAAGGCAATCAATAAAAATAAAAGTTTGAAATTCAAATCATTTCGAAACAACAGAAAAAAATGTAGTGATCTTTTATGCAATTTGCGAGAGAAATGAATACTGTGACCAAATATACAAACAGGGGAAGAAGGATAATCAGTTGACACAGGCAATCAAAGAATTTCAATTCATTTCGAAACTACAGAAAAAAATGTGAAGAAAGAAGGTTATGATGGTGCAGAAGCCATTTCACCAATTTAGTACTCTGCCGAATCTCATGAACCAGTATACTGATTCAAGCATTTCATTTTCAGCCATCTCTTATCTTTTTTCCATTTATTTATGTTTTTCCTTTGTTTTGACAAGTGAGAACTATTAGGGTGACAAAAAGAGGGGCATGGCCCATGTACACTGACTACAAAGGCCTTATACTGGGCTTCTTCCATGTTTTTATTGAAAGCACTTTTTGATACACATCAAGCCTTCATCTATGCAAACCTCTAGGAAATCTCCACGAAACCTCTACGCTCGCATAAATTTTGAGATATAATTAAGTTGATTGGTGGATTTTCAAATTAAAATTTTCAAATTTATCTTGCACCCATCCCCAAGTTCAATCTAGGAATAATTGGCTTGATTGGTAGACTTTCATTCAGTTCCATTCAAGACTCCAGTAATCCTTACTAAATGACACTATGAAATGGCCACTCCTCTATCGCAAAGTTTTCGAGGTCCAACCCAAGTCTAACTAAGCACAGAAATGGTAATGACCAATATCATTCCATTGTTGTATGGAATTACCCAAGCAAATGTGACATTAAAGCACCAACAAAACATGGTAAGAAGCAAGTTTTTTTTTGATAGATAAATATGGTCCCTTGGTATGGAGATTGAATGGTAAGAAGCAAATTGGCATAAATACACAGGTGTGCAGACATTATCATAAGGAGAAATCTGAAAAAAACCATCTTGTCGAAAGTCAGTTTCAAGATAAGTTTTACTAAAATTCCTTTCTTTTTTCTTTATTTCTGTGAAGTCATTCCAATACGGATTTCAACTCTGAGCTTTCGGGGGAAACACTCCTCATTCAACTGGTGAAAACACACACACGCATAAACATGCACGGATATATACACTACACTACCCAGGGAATTCATGAA
>JABEVN020003296.1:0-18732 GCA_013146195.2 Codonopsis lanceolata | reverse complement strand
CTATATTATCCTTTGACTTCACATAGTCAATAGAGATAGTAACAGATGAGAGTAGTTGTCTAATGGTATTATGTCTACTACGTATGTGCCTAGACTTACCATTGTACTTGTTGCTCTGTGCCCTACCAATAGTTGATTGACTGTCATAATGTATACAAATTACTGGCACAGGTTTTGCCCATCTTGGAATATCTTCTATAAATTGGCGTAGCCATTCAACTTCTTCACCATTTTTATCGAGAGCTATAAACTCAGACTCCATCATGGATCTAGCTATTACAATCTGTTTAGAAAATTTATATGATATGGCTACACCTGACAAAATGAATATATATCCACTAGTAGACTTTGAGTCTTTAATATCAGAGATCCAATTTGCATCATAGTATCCTTCGATCACTACTGGATCTCTCATATAGTGCAATCCATAATCACAAGTAAATCGTAAGTACCTTTGTAACCTGATTGACTATCATTTTCTAGTGATCAGTCCCAGGATTACTTGTGTATCTACTAAGTTTACTCACAGTATAGGCAATGTTTGGCCTTGTACAACTCATAACGTACACCAGACTTCCTATGATTCTCGATTATTCTACCTGAGAGATAGTCTCACCTCTATTCTTTGATAGATGTAGCCTAGTGTTAATAGGAGTTTTAACTATTGCAATGTCATCCTTGCTAAACTTCTCTAGAATTTTATCCACGTAGTGTGACTAACTTAAAGTAAGTCCACTTGAAATTTTAGAAACTTTAACACCAAGGATTACATCAGCTAACCCCATATCCTTCATGTCAAATTTCGAGTTTAACATGTCTTTTGTGGATTTAATCATATTATCATTGCTTCCAATGATAAGCATGTCGTCTACGTAAAGACATAAAATGACATAATCATTTTCAGTGTCCTTTACACATATACATTTGTCACATTCATTTATCTTAAATCCACAACCCAACATCGCATTATCAAATTTCTCATGCCATTGTTTTGGTGTGTGTTTTAAGCCATACAAAGGCTTAACCAACTTGCACACTTTGTTTTCTTGCCCTGGAGCAGAAAACCCTTCTGGTTGTTCCATGTAAATCTCCTCTTCTAAATCACCATTTAGAAAGACAGTCTTTACATCCATTTGATATACTTCAAGATTCCGCAATGCGACAATTGCAAGTACTATCCTTATTGAAGTTATTCTCGTGACAGGAGAATAAGTATCAAAGTAATCAATGCCTTAACGTTGTTTGTAACCTTTAATTACAAGTCTAGCCTTATACTTATCAACTGTTCCATCTACTTTCTTTTTCTTTTTGAAAATCCACTTATACCCTAATGGTTTACTTCCTTGGGGGAGGTCCACTAGTTCCGAAGTGTGATATTGAAGAATGGAATCAATTTCATTTTTAATGACTTTTTTTTCCATTGAGGTTCCTTGAAGGAACTCACGACCTCTTTGTAGCTATAAGGTTCATTTTCTAGCATGTAGGTAAGAAAATCTGGACCAAAAGATTTTTCTACCCTACTTCTTTTGCTACGTTGAAGTTCCACCTCTTCTTGCTCATTCTCTTCTTGTTCTTCCTTCTTCCGAAACATGTACCCGTTTAGATGAGTTAGACTTATCTCTTCTCTTACAAGGAAATACATTTTTGAAAAAAGAAACATTTTGAGATTTTATTATTGTATTCTTGTGTATGTCTTCTATCTTAGACTCATGCACAAGAAAACTATAGGCACTACTATTCTGTGCATAACCTATAAATATGCAGTCAATAGTTTTTGGTCCAACTTTCACCTTCTTAGGTGTAGGTATATAAACCTTAGCAAGACACCCCCACACTCGCAAGTATTTGTAAGATGACAGTCTTCCATGCCACGTCTCATAAGGACTTTCATCAAGCTTTTTCCGAGGTACCTTATTTAAAAGATAGTTTGCCGATAACACGGCTTCTCCTAACATGTTTAGAGGTAGTCCAGAACTTAGCAACATGGCATTCATCATTTCCTTTAATGTATGACTTTTACTTTCATCAATAACATTTTGTTGGGGTGCCTAAGGTGTTGTTGTTTTGTGAATGATTCCATGCTTAGCGCACAATTCAGAAAATGGTGATTCATATTCACCTCCACGATCACTTCTTATCATCTTAATTTTCTTGTTAAGTTGATTCTCAACATCAGTTTTATAGAAAATAAATTTCTCTATTGCTTCATCTTTACTTTTAAGAAGATACACAAAACAAAATCTTGTGCTATCATCAACAAAAGTAATGAAGTACTTGTTTCCACCACGTGATTGTGTTGATTTAAAATCATATATATCAGTATGAATTAATCCAAGTGGTTCATTATTTCTTTTTCAATAGAATGAAATGACGTTCTTGTTAACCTTGCTTCTACACAAGTTTCACACTTGTGATTTGTATCAATTTGGAATTTTGGTATGCAATCCATGTTAATTAGTCTTCATAAAGTACCATAATTAACGTGTCCTAGTCTACCATGCCACAAATTAGAAGACTCAAGCAAGTAAACGGAAGACTTGTTCTTATTATTATTGCTCTTAGGCTTAACAACCATTACAGATAGCTTAAACAGCCCATCATTAACATACTCTTTGCCTACAAACATTCCACTTTTAGTCAAAGTTACAACGTTAGACTCAAAAACAACACGGAAGTCATGGTTCACAAGCAAATTAAAGATCCGGGCACTAAATTCTTCTAAGTTTCAGGAACATAGAGCACGTTGTTGAGAGTCAATTCCTTCCCAGAAGTCATCTTCAAAACCACTTTCGTTGACCTTTGATATCGGAGGTGACGAAATTTCCCATGTAGAGCTTTTCCCCATTCTCAGTAGTTTTAAAGGTGCTGAACATCTCCTTGTTGAAGCAGACGTGCCTAGTAGCACCAGTGTCAATCCACCACTGATTTGGGTTTGAACCCACCAAATTGACTTTAGGGATCACCGAAGCAACATTGATATCTGACACATCTTGAGAGATGTCATCCACGTGGTTGGCTTCACGCTCCCTGTTTGGTTTCTTGCAAACCGTGGACTTGTGACCCATGCCTACACAATTGAAGCATTTTCCAAGAAACTTCTTCTTAAAAACTCCTCTTAGGACCTAAGTTTGTCCCTTTTTCTAGCTTTAGCAAACTTTCCCTTGCCTTTGGAGCTTTGACCATGCTCCACGACATTGGCTTTGGCAACCATAAAAGTGACAGTTTTCTTTTCATTACCTCTGTTGTCCTCTTCAATGCGAAGACGAACAACAAGATGTTCAACAGTCATCTCCTTTTGTTTATGCTTTAGGTAACTTTTGAATTCTTTCCAAGCTGGAGGCAATTTTTCAATAATTGCAGCCACCTTGAAGGTTTCACTAGTTTCGATCCCCTCTGTCTCAATTTCAGAGTAAAGCATTTATGGCTGTAAACACCCCAATTTCTTACCCCTGGTATGTAACATTGACATGAGATAACAAGACATGTTAAAAGCTAAGGAATGTCAAGTTATAGGATTAAAAGTGCAAAAGAAAAAGCAGGATGTGTAAACAGTGAAATACAGGGGGCCTAAGTGCCAAAAAAACCCCATGGCGTAACCCATATTGCCTCTAGGCTCCGTGCCAGCCTCTTCCATGGGTGGCGCACAACAGTGCCTTCTGCACTGCAGCAATTTGCCTTTGGTGCAATCTCTCAAGCGCGCGGTACAAGCGATGAAGCTCAGAAAGATAAATATTAACCGCGAAGGAAGCCTCACTCTCAACTATAAATGGAGGTGCCCGATTTCAGAAATTCACACACTACGCAATTTGTGAGTTCTCCCGAGAACATTGTGAGATTTTCTCCTCTAGCCTCGAATCTCCACTAAATCTCCCCCAAACATTAAAACCAGCCGGTAAAAGTGAAACCTAGCTACCCTGTTAGGACTCCACCCTATTCCTCCAGTCCAAAAATCCCAAAGCAAGCAGTTGCTCTGCCCGAATCCAGACGCCAAATCAGCAAAAAGGCAAGCAGTTGCTCTGCCCAATTTCCGCCATCAGCAAGCAAACAACAGCCAAAAGAGCAAGCAGTTGCTCCGCTCGGTTCCCGAGGCCAGAAAGCAACTTTCGGAAGCAGTCACGCTACTCGAATCCCCGCAATAGCAAAGCAGCAAAAAAGACTCAATTTCCCTGAAGGACAGAGCAAGCGCATCCTAGAGCCTGCCAGAAGCTAGTTGGTACGGGATAAAACCCCCACGCTTCAAGAGGTAAGTCATTTAAAGTTTTATTATATAAAAGTGCTATTTATACTAACAAAATGTAAGAAAAATAAGCAGTTGTGCTGCTCGAAGTTCTATAAAAAATAGCACTAAAAATAGCCATTATTATGACCAAAATTTTATAAATATATTTGTAACTCCCGAAATGAGGATGTGGCAAGTTTTGTAATACTATATGTATAGATATGTGTATATTTAAATGTTTTATTTCATCTGCTAAACAAATATTAAAAAACATATTTTAGTCAGAAAACTATTTTGAGACCGAAATGACGAGTTGGGTGCCTAACACCTTTCCACCTCATAACTTAGCCTCCGAACCCTTTGCAAATCTGGTTACATTTGGTTTTTCTTTGTTTTTTTCTTAAAATAAAGAATGTGACTCTGTTTTAACATTTAGAGTCCACAATGAGGCCGGGCGTATTCCACGCGTCATAAAAAAGTTTTAATTTTGTTTTCTTTTAAGAGAAAACATGATATGCAAACCAGGCGCACTCACAGTGACGACTCTGCTGGAGACGTTGTTTTTATTTTAAAGAAAAATAAAAACGGAGGGCTAGATCCATTTTCAAAAAAAAAAGTAAACAAGTTTTCTTTTATTTTTGGCTAAATATGCTTATTATATTTCTTTAGCATTTTAAATATTGCATTTTTATATATATGTATATATATTTATGCACATAACCATAAACTTGCAGCAGCTTCGTTTTGGGTATCGTTGCGAATATATATAAAAATAAAAAATAATCAAAAATGATAAAAGGAATAAAATGGAACTCGGGTATAACAAAAAAAAGTAAGGGACTTATTATTGCTTTCTTTTTGCTTTGTTTTATTATATTTTATCTTTGTTTTATCTATTTATTTCGCGCAAAATATGTAAATATTTTTTTTATTCTGTCATTTTATTTTGGAGATTAGGACCAATTTGTAATTAATAGGAATAGATAGATTCTTCACTTTTCTTTCTATTTCTTGATCAGAATGGCTGTTATGTATGCTCGCGCCATATCCTTTCAAGGACTTAAACTAAATAAGCCGAGAAAATCCACAAAGAACAGAAAGACGGACTATATCTGCTTTATTTATTGTTTTATATTTGAAAAAAAAGAACTTTATTGCTTTTTAGATACTACACACACGCACGCACGCACGTAGAAATATTTTGAACTGCTACTCTACACCATGGCCAGCCTACTGCATCAGCCAACGTTAATTGCATATAGATTTTCAGGACACTTCATTAACCGATCGGTTTTTCTATCTTTAAATTATTGATCAATCCCTGTTGCCAAAAAAAAAACCAAAAATATATATGCATAAAAAAATAAATATGCAAAGGGGCTGACCAATAATTTTTATGATATTTGACCTATACCATTTGAATGGTGGATCCCGGAAAGAGTATAGGCCCTTCGCCTGAGATCAGTCCGATCTTAGGGAGTCGAAAGGCAGGTGCAATATGAAGGTCTTATAGTCTGAAGAAAGAATCAACTATTCCAGGAATAGTCCTCAGATTGTCAAAACAAAGTGGGTGTTTATCCAATCAATTTTAGGAAAAATGATAATAATAAAAAAAATATTAATCATAAAGGCGCACTGTACTCAGAACCCAAAAAGCCTTCAGTCAATCCCTTCTGATACCTCCAACCCCTTTTCCTCAGAAACCTGGCCCGAGTTTGGAAAGGTAGAGATAGTACTGGTCGTTTGATACGGGATACGGGCACAAGGGTCAGATCAGAAAGTATCGGGGACAGATCCGAAAGTGTCAGAATCAGTTCAGAAAGTACAAATTTGGGCAGAATGGCCACAAAAAATAAACAGACTGTGTCAGAAATCAGCAACGGACAGGAAAAGCTGAGACCAGAAATAAAAACTGCTGGGCATGCCCCACCTCCGAAATTCCAAAACTGGCTGAAAAAGGAATTGGATGCCCATATGGAAAGAGTAACGAGCCAAGTGATTGGTAGTCTTTTGGAAAAGTTTGCAGAAACTTTCATTACTGTCTCTCAAGGAATCAAAAGCCTAATGACTCCTCTCAATGGTTCCTTCCTTCTAGAAATAAACTTCTCCGGTCCAACAGAAGATATCCTCTTCCAAGCTTCCAAAACCCAACCAAGCACCAGCCTTCAACCAAATATCAACCCCATTTCCCAAAATGATATTATCCCAAGTACTTATAACCTCAATCCACCACCTACTCCAGATACCAACCCCGAGCTCACTCACTTAAATACCTGTCACTATAACCAGATAAACTACCTCCCTCTTGATCCTTCAAATACCTATTCCCAGCAAATGGCCCATGGAAGCCTAACTGGAATGATTTGTGGGCATGAAAAAGAACAACCTCCTTCAAATAGAAACGCATACAATCAGTTCCTAGCACGATATTTCCCAGACCACAAAAATGTTCAACCTAGCCATTCAACCAAATCCCAACCGAAAACCTCACCCCAATCAAAATGAAGGAGGGAGATTCAGAGGCATTATGATGATTTGCCCGCTTCAATATCCCGGATTTTCTAAACACTATGGGCTCATGGGAAGCTTAAACCAATCATGAATTATATACCACCAAGCCTATTACCCAGCTCATGGAACCACGCACAGTACTGTGAATACCATCGCTGCAGTGGTCACTCCACCGACAAGTGCTACTCACTCAAAAATGCTATCCAGAACCTTATCGATAATAAAACCATCATGGTGGCAGATACAGGAAAAGATACCTTGGAGCCCGACCAAGCAAAGAAAGTTTGAAGATTAGGAAATGTATATTCAGCCAGAATAAATTGCTAAAAATTCCTTTTTTAATAAAAATGAGCTTAACTGCAATATGCTCTATTAAGGAGATAGCTTCTTGGGTATGATTGACAGAGGCACTACCTGTGAAAGCCTCCCAGCAGATGTGTGTAAAACGCAACTCGGGTAAGGTTACCCGGCCGTATCAAGTAATAAAGTGTACCTTAGTACGAGTTATCGATCCCACAGGGAATGCGCGTAATTCTCACTCCAACTAAGTACCAAAATTATGTTAACTAATTATATTTGAGCGAAAAGAAAATGAATTAAAATCTAAAAATATAAACAACTTAGAAAGCAATTAAATCTAAATTAACGCGGAGGTGATTTGGCAGCAACAAATCAAGATAAAAAGGATAGGAGTGCATTATTTCTAGTCTAGCCGGTGTATAATTTAATCCTCTTTTTGCTTTTCTTTAACTCAAGTCTTGGTAGTCGGACGTGCTATTTTATTCACTACGGGCTTTCGCTACGTATAGCAAATATAGTTATCACTCAACCTTGCTACGGGCTCATATCATCGCAACACATAACATAAGGGAGAAAATAACCGCATGTCTAAAGAAGCATCCAAAGACTATCTACGCACGATCTCCTTTCGGTCTCACGCCACGTAAACTACTATTGTGATTTTCGGAATAACAGGAAGGGCTTTCGTCTCGTATCCTATAATTCTAGTGATCATTTAATGGTTCGCTACGCCATTAAAAGCATGAAGAGCACACAATAATAACCAAGCACATGGGTAATACTTCACAAAAAGAATTCTCTATATTTTTCTACATGTCATGTTAGTAGCTGAGACAAATAAAATTAGTTAACTACGGGCTTTCGCATCTTATAGTCAACCCTAACCTCCCCGACCTCGCGAATGACTAAGGTGGTTCGATCGAGTGTCAAACCTAGTCTCATAATGGCTATCGATGTGTGTCACAAAACACCAACTATTAAATTGATTGGTCTGAAATATAAAGGTAGCTCTCGCTGATCCTAAATATTTCTAAAATCATTTAATTATTGGCTAAATAATTAAAAGCATTAATTTCACAAAATAATAACTAACATGAATGTGTACTAAATAAAGAGATGAATCAAATTAAAACACTACATTTAACATAGAAAAATAATTGCATTCCATAAATAATTTAGGCATAAACCAATTCTTTATTTACAAAATTAATCAACCAAAAGAAATTATACAACTATCAAAAATAGAGATAGGAAAAATTAAATCGAGCAAATCGCGTTTCCGGGGTTGAAATCAATTGCAGATGCTTCCTTGGCCCTTGATTTGAAGCTCCAAACCTTCAAAGGTAATCAAGCTTCAAGGATTTGGTGAATTGGGGTTGGTGCCCCATTTGGGAACAATGTTCCGAATGGGGACCTTTTTTCTTCAATGAGGGCAGCTGGGAGAATAAAAGGAAGAAGGCCACAAAGGAGCAAGGGCTGCCAGGGGGAAAATAGGAAGTGTAAGGAGGAAATGGGGGCAAAAAAGGGAAGAAAAATGGAAATGGGTAAGGTTGGGGCACGAGCTGGAAAGGGGTCAACCCAGCTGAGGCACGCGGGCCGCTCCAGGGGAAATGGGCTAAGGCTGAGTGAGGGAGTGGGTTGGCTAGGTGGGCTGGATGGGCTGGATGCTGATGTGGGTTACCTGATCCATGAAGGAGCCACGCGGGTTGGGGATGAGGATAAGACGGGTGATGTGGCAAGGGCGGTGGCTGACAATGCATAGGAGAAAATCCAGCAAATGCGCTGGCCTCCCCTTCTCTTTCAATACTTACCCCGGTGCCCCTGGTGATCTGAAGAAGGCTGCCGAAGGTCCTCCCCTACCTAGGTCTCTCAGATTGGTCCTATGTTAGTCCAGTTAGCTCCCGTTAGCCTCTGTTAGCTCAGATTTGCATTGGATCTCTTAACAGACGTAACATACTTTCACAAAATAAATTCCAATTCAACTTTTAAGCCCGGATTTGCCTCGAACTTTGTGCTAAACACCATATAATTGCTCGATTATGCATGGAAACCTACATTAAGCACCAAAACACAAATAATAGTATTTCCAAAGCATAATTAACTCAAAAATAGCACAAAATAAAAGAAAATTTCTAGGAAAATTAGTGGAAATCTTGGGCTCATCAGAGCCCGACCAAGCAAAAAAAGTTTGAAGATCAGGAAATGTATATTCAGCCAGAATAAATAGCTGAATATTCCCTTTTTAATAAAAAAGAGCTTAACTGCAATATGCTCTATTAAGGAGATAGCTTCCTGGGTATGATTGACAGAGACACTACCTGTGAAAGCCTCCCAGTTGAATTCGATTCTATTGTTAATAACCCTCTGCATAATTAGTATATCACGACTGACCCTCTTCCGACGACCGCAGAACTGGTGGACCGTTTCAGATATACTATTCCCCCTCCTTCCTTTAGCCTTACGGATTGGTCATCTACCGATCTGCTCTCTAAAATTGAGGACCTCAAACCCCAGGGCCTTAATAATGTAATCGACCCTGTACAGTCTGCTTTTAATAATGAAAATCTTGATGTGTTCGCGTATTTCTTAGTTGCACCTACGTTAAAAGACGAATTAATTAACATTAATAATGAGTCGTTTAACGAAATGGACCCAAATGATAAAAGTTGCTTACTTGAGCTCGCCAAGTCAGTCAAGCACC
The DNA here is from genome assembly GCA_013146195.2 of Codonopsis lanceolata. Classification (NCBI taxonomy): domain Eukaryota; kingdom Viridiplantae; phylum Streptophyta; class Magnoliopsida; order Asterales; family Campanulaceae; genus Codonopsis; species Codonopsis lanceolata. The sequence goes on along the minus strand of JABEVN020003296.1, from coordinate 9,001 downwards.
AAGAAAAGCACCGATCAACAGCATCAGATGAAGACTTGTCTGTTATCAATCTAGGGCTGAACAGTGAACTCAAAGAAGTCAGAATTGACAGCTACCTACAAGGGTCAGAAAGGGCAGCACTGATCAACCTCCTTAGAGAGTTTGTAGATATCTTTGCATGGTCCTACAAGGACATGCTTGGGTTGGATCCAGCCATTGTAGATCACCGAATTCTCACTTACCCCGATGTTAAGCCAATCAAGCAGAAACTCCGCCGAATCAAGCCAGAATGGTTACTGCAAGTAAAAGAAGAAATCATGAAACAACTGTACGTCAAGTTCATCCGGGTAGTTGAATACCCAATTTGGTTGTCAAACATAGTGACTGTTTCGAACCCAATGGAAAGGTTTGGATCTGCGTGGACTTCCGCGACCTCAACAAGGCCTTGCCCAAAGATGACTTCTGTGGGTTCCCGGGAAATTGCTCCCGCGCCCCGCGCGCCCTTGGATAGGGGTGCGCGTATGTGCGGATGCGGTGACATCCACTGCTCTCGTTCCACCCTCCCTTTTCTAGGGGAGGACGAAATCAAAAGTGCGAGAGGAGTGTTGTCAGAATAGCGCGTTGGAATGCGCCTCGGTTGCCTTTAGTGGATTTTGATCCAATATGGGAGCTTTGGGTTTTCTATGTCAAGTTATCCCTTTTTAGGGGATACCAGGATATAGGAATGCATTACCCTTCCATTCTCATTCTCCCTTTTTTAGGGGAAAACGTGAAAGTGCAAGGAAGGTATGTTGCAGCGCCCCCACTATGGATTTTATGAAAATAGCCTTATAGCCTATCTCGGATCACTATGGGTGCTTTGGGTTTTCTACGTCAAGTTATCCATTTTTTAGGGGATACCAGGTCATAGGAATACATCACCTTTCCATTCTCATTCTCCCTTCTTTAGGGGAGAACGGAAAAGTGCAAGGAAAGATGTTGCGAGGCCCCACTGGATCCAAAATGTTTTAGAGTAGCTATCTTTATTTTAAGGAATAAATAAAGCAAAACCAAAAAGAAAACCAGAGATAATAAAAGTGGGTCCGGAGGCTAAGTTACGAGTTGGGAAGGTGCTAGGCACCCAACTCGCCCTTTCGGTCTCAAAACAGTTTTTGGTTAAAGTATGCTTTTTGTTATATTTATTTAACAGATAAATAAAGCATTAATCGCCTACAAATACATCCATTTGTCTACATTATTCTGAGACTTGCAACTGTCTCTTTACAAATAATTACAGATATACTTGAAAATATTTGGCCATAATAACAGCTCTATTACATAATATTTCCTAATCTAATCCGGGCAGTACAACGGCTTATATGGACTACATTGGGCCAGATTTTAAATACAACTTTAAATAATAAATAAGCGGAAAAGTAAATGGATAAATAAAATAACGCCTTTAAAGGTTTTTACCTTTTAGAGCGGGGTGTGCTCGCTCTGTCCTTCTCGGGAGAGGAGACTTTTATTTCTTTGCTGGCGATGTGATTTGGGCGAGTGGCGGCTTATATATGGTGTTTTTGGCTCACTCACTTGGGCATAATGACGGCTTAGTTTTTGTGGTTTTGACTTATTTGGTTGGGCGGAATAACGACTTATATGGGTTGATTTTCAGCCTATTACTCGGGCAGAGTAATGACTTACTTTATGGTTTTTGGGCCAGGGAAATAGGGTAGATACCTAGCTGGGGGGCTAAGGCTCATTTCTACCGGTTGGTTTTGTGTTTGGAGGAGATTTGACAGAGTTTCGAGGCTTTTTGAGGTGATCGCTCACTATCTCACTTCGCTCTCTATTTCTCAGGGCGCGGAGAATTTTTATCGAAGAAAAGGTGTGTCGTGAAGAGGCGAGAGCACAGTATTTATAGGCGATTTGAGGACACGTTGGGAATTAAAATTCCTACTTCATGTATCAGCCGCTTGTACACTGCGCAGAAGGATTTGGGCTTTACGGCAAATGAACAGTGGAGCGTTGAAGAAACTGGGCGCAACCAAGAACAAAATTGGGCGCAGTGAAAGGGAATTGGGCACCACACCCAATTTTCATGGTGGTGGCGCCTAATTTCAAAGTTCCTACTTTTTGTGCACTTTGGCCCCTGCAGTTCGTCCTTTTGCTCATCCTACTTTGTCCTTTTGCACTTTTGACCCTGTAACTTGACATTTGTTAATGTTTTAACATGTCTTGATATTTTATGTCATGTCACATACCGAGGGTACGAAATTGGGGTGTCTCTGAGCCCCTCAGCGATGGAGTCTACGGGTAACCCGCAGCCTTCGAGTAGACGAACATCGTTGATAAGAATAGACTCTCCAATTTCGTTCAATTAGAAAACGAGGGAGAAAGATGCAACAGGTAGCAGTTATAATGCAACAATTTATTATGTGAGACAAACCTCTATATCTTAGACATCTTTAGTCAGTTATAGCAGGTTATCGCAGTTTTTAAGCAGATATGCAAATTAAGTGCTCTGATGGTCGAACCTACTAATGTAGGCTGCCTACGTATCCCTTAATAAAATGAATCGGAACAAGCGTAGTTCAGCCAAAACCTAAACCATCATTCATGCAACGGTCGTGCCTACCGAAATAGGCTGCCTACGTATCCTTATACAAGGAATCGGACCTAGACGTAGTTCATTCGGTGGGGACTAAATCTTTGTGATACAAGTGTTGCGGTGCAAGTGCGGCAATGCTAAATGAGCAAGTGCATGCAAAGCTTTATCAAATGAGTGTTGCAAAGGTAAATAACGTGCTGTGTTTGGTCGCATCTACCGAGATAGACTGCCTATGTACCCTTAGCCAAGGAATCGGACCAATCGTAGTTCGCCATGTGGGTGCGGAGCGGGAATTGTTTCCTAGGAACTCGGCCTCTCTTGGAGAACAAGACCTTTCCCTATAAATCGGGGCTGCTTTAAAGGAAAGTTTCCCACGCCCAATGAATGGAATGCATTGCCTCCTCGAGAACTTCGGCCTTCAACGGAGAACAAGACCTTTCCCTATTAATCCGGGCTGCGTACCCCTTAAAGGAAAGTTTCCAAACATTAATCAAATGCCTTTGCTAAAAGGAAAATACCTTCCTTTCCTTTACCTTTGTCGTGTTCATGCAACAAATTCGATGTTGTTGCTTTCCGCTTTCGCTTTTACGCTATTCTTCTTTGTACTTTGGGGATTTTTTCTTTTCATCCTTGTTCCTTATTTTGAAAATCTCTTCCACGTCCGCTATGTTTTCGGTTTTAGCTGGAAAATTTTCTTGATGCTGCTGCATTTTCTTTACTGTTCCCTCTAACATTGGTCAGAAGCTTCTTTTTCTTGCTACATCATTTCTTGGTACCAGCTGAAATCATCTTTTCTTTGCTGTTGTTTTCTTTTCGCTCAATTTTCTAGCTTCAGCCGAAAATTTCTTCTTCTGCCGCCGCATTTTCTCTTGTTGCATGTATTCATAAATTTTTCCTTTCTCTTCTCGTACATGCATTTTCCCTCTCCCGATTTTTTTTGTTTTTTGTTTTTTTCTTTGTTTTTTTATTCTGCATGCCTGCCACTTTTCTTTATTTGCATGCTTATTACCTCTTTTTTTCTCTCTCTTTTTTTTTATTCTGCATGCTCACCATTTTTCTTTATTTGCATGCTTATTATCTTTTTTTTTCTTTTTTTTTTCCGCCTGTATATACTTCTAATCTGCTAGATTTTGGCACTGTTTGACCCCTTTGAAGCATTCCTGACTTTATTATTAATGCTTATGCATGTCCTATTTATGCCTAAATGATGCAATTAAGTAATGATGCATGTAATTTATTCTTACGATGCATGATTAAACTAGTAGTCACTATTTGACCTTATTATGCATGATTTATACTATAAATGCAAATGGGGCTTCATGATGCATGCTTATGCTGCAGGGACATAGTGAATGCCATAAAAATATTTATTTTCATGGTTGGTGGCATTTTATTTTCTTTTTATCGCACCCATAATGCAGCTTATTGGATGATAAATGCAAATGATGGATGCATGTACTTACTTTATTTAATGCAAATGTGATGTCTAAAAATTATGATATGCTTATTAACATGATGCATGAGTATTATTTATTCTATCGTGCATGCAATAATGCAAAATGCAGTACATATTTTTAAGATGCAAAATGTATTTTATAATGCCTAAAATGCAAAAACGTTTATCTAGATGCAAAACAATACATAATTTTTTTCTTTTTTCTTTTTGTGTTTTTTTTCTTTGGTTTTTTTTAAAAAGAACCTGTACAAACGTTTACAACGCAATCTAATTTTATATGATGCAAAATTAAAAAAAACACATGCAGACTCAAAACGAACGCACAAAGCAAAGCTATACCGACCTAACAGGTAATGGCATGATGTTTCTCCAAAATGGATTTTAAAGGAATATACCTTCGGGCTCGAACATACTTTTCTTTTTCTCTCCTTTTTTTTTTTTTTTGTGATATGCGGAGAAAGGAAAAGGCAGATACCTTTCTCCTGTTCTTGGCCATATGATTGTTGCAGGGCTACTCTTGACATAAGACTATTTTCATAACCCCTGCATTTTTCTTCACAATCAGACAGAGCAGCAGTGAATGGGCGGAATCCAAGTCGTCCGACTGTTTCGAGGATAATGGCAGCGGATGATGAATAGGGCGAGGATACTTCGGTGCTTCTCATTCGATGAGGCGAGTCTTTTCTGTGCCTTGCAGAAGAAGTATATGAGCCCGGCCGGGCGGATGTCGCAAACATTGATGGATTGCTCCGGGGCTTAAGCTGCAAATGAAGGATAGTTTTAGGGGAAACAAAAGGAGGTAGAGGCAATAATAGATATGTACAGGCAATTAATGTATAACCTAAATTTCTTTAGCAATTATTCCTAACTTGCACCTTAGAACCCGAAAATTTTATATTTTAGTGTTTTGATTGCGAGCCTCCTGTCGTGGTTTTTCTTTTGTCAGTCGAGCCTATTTGCATGCTGAAGATCTGGAGGTAGGATGCTGAGGTTTCAAAGAGTGTTTTCCCTCTCCTTATTCTCTGATATATATATATATATATATATATATATATATATATATATATATATATATATATATATATAGATATATTATTTGGCTCTAACTTTTGCCTAGGCTGCCCTTTCGGGTTTTCAACCTAGCGAGCCTTTATTATTTATTTTATTATTATTTTTTACTTGCTCTAACTTTTGCCTAGGCGCCCTTTCGGGTTTTCGACCTAAGCGAGCCCATATTCTCCTTTTTATTTGTTTTTTCTTTGCCCTAACTTTTGCCTAGGCGCTTCGGGTTTTCGGCCTAGCGGGTGAAAGGAAGCACTTGCCAGATAGAGTGACTCAAGCATAATACCTTTGAAGCTCGTTGAGATTGGAGGGCTGAACAAAGTCTTTTCTTTCCTGGCGTGTGAGGAGTACGACATCTCTTGACCGGATCTTTTTGACAATATATGACACATCGTGGAAGAGAGTGGTAGCAGCCTTTTGATGAGTAGCCCCACATTTTTTGGCCAGGCGACATGACATGATAGCGATGGAGTCTCCCGAGGGGTGGTGAATGAGGTCTTTTCTTGGTCTCCTGCTGCCTCTGATTTGACTATAGCCCAGCATACCGTCGGCGGAGGATCTGACTTTATGAGCAGCAACTGTGTCTACCACAATATCAATATTGGGTAGAGAGAAATTATCTTTGGGCGACACCTTGCTGAGGTCCCAGAAGTCTACGCAGATTCGGACCTTCTTGTTGGTCTTGGGAATGGTCACTATGTGGGACAGCCAGATCGGGTACTTTTCTTTTTTTTTTTTACTCTTTTTTTTATTATCCCTTTATTTTTCTACTCGAATGAAGTTGACGTGTGGTTGTTTCATGATTTCCCTTTTTTTTTTTTGGCTTGTAGTGACCGTTCCGGCTTGATGCGGTGGAGCTTTTGTCTGATTGACTGAGCATCCGGATATATGGGGATCCGGTGTTTGACTATAGCTGGGTCTACCCCCCGACGACACATCTTCAGGTAAACATGTCCACGAACTCTTTGAGGAGATCCATGAGTGTTATCCTTTTCAGAACCTTGCAGATAGTTGCCGATTTTTGACTCTTTTGATTTCATTGTCCAGCCCCAGATTGATAGTGGATCAGTTTTCAGTTGTTGTTGATGAATGATGATGTCCCTGGTGCTCGACTTATTTTACAAGCTCAAGAAAATAATTCTTTTTTTTTGTTCGGATCCTATTAAATGACTCATTATTATAATGATTTAATGCGTCTTTTAATATAGGTGCAACTAAGAAATAAACAAAGACATTTAGATTATTATTAAAAGCAAACCGTCTGGGGTTTATTACATTATTGAGGACACAGGGTTTGAGATCCTCAACTTTAGGGAGCGGATCGGTAGATGACCAATCCGTAAAGCTAGGAAAGGAATAGGGATAATATATCCAAGCGGTCCACCAGATTCTGCGAGGCGTTAAGCGGGCCGGTCGTAGTATACTAGTTAAGAGGCTTATTAGAAATCTCAAACTCAGCGAGGGAGCTTCCTCATAATCGGTTGCCTACGCCCATCATACCCAGGAAGTTTTCATCAACCTCAATCATGTTGATTTGAGGTAGAGGGTTATTGACTACATTTGGTCTGGGAGGAGGCTTTTCAATAACCTTATCATCTATAAGATCCTGAATATCATCTTTGAAGCGGATAACATTTATCGGTGAGGTGGCCACCGGCGATGATATTCACGATGCTTCGGGCATGATTCAGGTCACAGGCGAGGTCCAGTGGCTTATAATTTTCCATAGGCTTTAACACTCCTTGTGCCATTAGCCCTGCGGGATCTGGCCCGGGAGGCTTGCGGTTCATCATAATGAGCGGTTCGATTTACGAAATTTACATTCGGGCCATTATTCCTCTCCGTGTTGATAGACACATCCCTCCATAAGACCATGGAGCAGTTGCCATAACTTTGGGTAGGAAAAGTGGTGATGCATTCCCTACCATATTGACGGTTGGTGCGGGTGTGGGCTGTGTCTTTCCCTTTAGAGTAACGGAAAGAGCTAGGAGATGTATTGACTTGTAATTGCCCGTTAGTATATCATCATCTATCTGAGCTCCTATCTCCACTATTTCTTTAAAATTGGTGTAGGAAGGTACCGCATGTGTTCGAGGTAAATGGGTGGAGGTTTTGATGAACATTCGCATGACTCGGTGGATCGAGTGCATCGAGTCAGGCCAACTTTCTTTTCCACATTTGCGAACTTCAGCACGGGTTTCTTTTTCCCTTTGGGTGCCGACTCAAGGTCCCTTCTATTTTCGGGAATTGGTGTTGTCTTTGTACCTTTCGAGGAAGCAGCTTGACTATACGGTCCCACGTATTCATGGTCTTTGCTATCGGACAACATTAGCCATTGTTTGGCGGCCCTATTAGGGTGAGGTGAAAATTGGAAGCCATAGCCTCAAAGCTAGCTCCCTTGTGCATGCCGGTGGAATAAGATTTTAAGTGGGATATAGGGCATCCGGTTCCATCAAATTTTTTGTATGTCGGGCATTTTGAATTTGAAGGCAATATTGCCGCGCCAGGTTGTAATGTTAGTGCCAGCGTAGAAAATTCCCCTTTGTTGAGAAGTTTGAGTACCATGGCTTTTATATTTTCCACGTCGGCCTCTACTTTGGTGGTGGGGAGTTGGCTTTTGGTATATCTTGGTGGATTAGGGAAGAATTTGGGTTAATTTAAAGGCTGCGGATTATGCTGAGTAAGGGTTTTGGGCTGGATATGGATATTGGGTGAGTGGATTACAGGGTTGGATACGGATTTTGGGCTGGTTTATTAGGATTAAGGATGGATAAGATTTTGGTGGAAATTTTGGATTTTGGATGGTTTCGGTTAGGCGGCCGGGATCATTATAAGGTAAATAAGTGGTAACTTGCAGCGGGTTATAACTTTGTGAGGTCCATATGTGGGCTGTTTTGGAGTGGGTTGGTTATGGGAAAAGGGAGGTCATTTGGGCTTTGAGGAATTTTGGTGCTTGGGGAAGGATATGAAGGATAGGGCGGGTAAGAGGCGATATTTGGGTAGTAGGGAGTTGGTGGAGGTTAGGATTTGGAGTGATGGCGGTGTTTGGTGGGTTAGTGTTTGGGTGAGGGTTTGGGTTTGGAGGCATATGTGAGGTTGATGCCTCTTGTGGGGGCTGAGGGGAAGAGATTACCTCACCTACTAGGTTTTGGACCTTGTATAAGACTTGCTATTTGGCTTAGCAAGCGATCATCTCGTGCATCAGTTGGTCTAGCCAACTGCTGCAATATTGCGAATCGGGCATATCCACAGCCCGAATGCGTACCCATGTCGGTTGTTCATCTGTTGCCATCTTGCTCGGATGCGTATTTTAAATGCTTGATTCTACCCTTGTCGATCGATAATGATACCCTCGTTCGATTTACGCCTACTTTCGTATCAACAGCCGGCCAATACTATCTGCCTTTCAGTTCGGGCCGGGTTTACGAGGAAAATGGGTTTTGGATGTATCGGAAAATTTGGTGGTGAAGGCTTTGGGTTTGGTAGTACAGCGTGCCTTTATTAGTATATTTTATTAATTATTTTTCCTACAAATTGATGGGATAAGCACACAACTTAATTTTGGCAGTCTCGAGGACTTTTCACGGAGCAGTGGATTCTTTTCGAGTATAGGACCAACGTATTCCACACGCCTTTCGACTCTCCAGAGATCGGATGATCGAGCGAAGGGACCTATACTCTTTCGGGATCCACCATTCGAAATGGTCTAGGTCGAGCATTAGAAAATAAATCGCAGCCTCGATGTATTATTTTTTTTCGACTTGCGCAATTTTTTTTGACTTGCGCACATTTTTTTTACTTGCGCACATTTTTTTTGACTTGCGCACATTTTTTTGTGGGGCTGACCCACAATTTAAAATGCAAAAACCGATTCGGTCTTTGAAGTGTCACGAGAATCTATATGCAGTCTAACG
>JABEVN020003295.1:0-18738 GCA_013146195.2 Codonopsis lanceolata | reverse complement strand
TTGTTGGTATACTTGATTAAGATGCCATGATTTTTGTATATGTTGGTGCATTATGCCATGCCCGATATGCTATGCCATACATTTGCATTTAGTCTTGGGTCATTATGACTCATTCGTGTGTTTGTTTTCCTTAGTTTTTGCGGTGATCCGTTAATGCAGCGTGGCGGCTTGGATAGTGATTTCTAGAAGGTGGTCTTCAGGGCTTAAGCTTGGGTTATTATTATTATTATTATGTTATTTTGTATTTGTGAGACACGAATGTAAAGTTACGTAGACTTTACTTGGGTAGTTTATTATTGTTAGTACATTTATTGTATCTTTTTAAGTTATTCCTTGTTATTTCGGGTATGCTCTAGCTTATTCATCCTATTATTGTTGGTATTGTCATCTCAGGCGACATTAGTCGTGAGACTTGGGTTTAATTGTTAGGATTTGAATATCTTGTTCTTTTAGTTGAATTGTTCCTCAGGCATGTTTTAGCCGTTGAGTTGTTGTTTATCGGGTTGGTTCTTGTTGCTTCGCCGGCCTTAGGTTGCCGATGGTTGTTGTGCGTGCGCAATGTTGCGTCACGCGAGTAAATGGAATTTGTCGAGATAGTCGTCTCTCGGCCTTGTATTCCTTAGTTTAAAACTATAGGTTTGGTCCCATTTATGATTTGCTTCCGCGATTTTAGTTTTTGGTTATTCGGTTTTGCCGTTATGGCTTTTCATTCTGTTTAGCGTTTGTTGGTTCAACTCACGGACTCGCACCTACGCTTAGCGGTGCTTGTTAGTCTTTTAGCTTGTCTTGGCGGCCGACAGGTTCCGCATTGGGGTTCGAATCGGTATCACGATTGGTATCGAGCTATAGGTTAGCTATTTCGCGGGATAGGTTCCTTGGCCTAGTTTGGGTTGGGTTTGTTGTTGAGTTATGCTTACGAGTGTTCTTTGTAGGCGTATTATGTCGAGAATTTGGCGTGGAGCTAGTTCTATGAGCCTCGTTCGGGTACAACTCGTGGCTACGAGAGAGGGGAGAATGTTCGGATCCGCGTGTGACTCCTCGGCGAGATGTTTGGGATGGAAGACAATTCTATCATTCTTGCGAGATTCTTGAAGTTGGAACACGAGCTACGATGGAGGACCCGATGCTTCTAAAAGCGAGAACTTTGGATAGAAAACATGGAGAAGATCTTTGCGGCTATGGGTTGTGCGTCGGGAGAGATGGTGACCCTAGCGGTGTTTAAATTGATTAGTGCGGTGACCATTGGTGGCATGTGTTCGAGATAGTTGGAGACACCATGGAGTGCCTCAGTGTGGGAAAACTTCACGATGGAGTTTATGGCGCTTGATTCATTCGTAGTTCGAGAAGAAGAAGCGGAGTTCATGGCATTAGAACAAGGAGCTATGACGGTGGCTCGGTATTCAGCGAAGTTCACGAGAGTTGGCTCGCTATTGTGGTTACTTAGTACGATGAGGCTAGGAAGACCCAACGGTTTGTGAAGGGCCTAAATGAAATATAAGTAGGCGGCTCGTTCCGTTACTTCACGGTTACCGGTATTTGTGGATCGTGCGTATGCAATGAGTTGGACATCGAGGTATGCTCGAAAGAGAGCCTCGAGTACTATTAGGGGTGATGGTAATAGAGGCGGGCGGCACCACGAGAAGTTAATCAAGAAATCACACGTCTTGGTAGGCGGGTGGCGTTCCTACCTCTAGTCGGAGGCGACGAGGCGGCGAGTTAATATGTAATTTTTGTATGAGGGCAGGACATGCAGAAACGAGATGTTGGGGTAAATCGGGGAAAGTGTTTCGCTTGTGGCGGTGATCATGTTCGTAAGATTGCAGAAGATGAGGGTTAATCGATGCAGGTACTAGTCAACAATCCGGTGGCTCAAGAGGGGCGGTGGTGGGCGGCCTAGAGTTTGAGGTCGTGTGCGCGTGGCGGTTGGCCATTCGGAGTTTTGAGACCTATCCGAGAAATAGGAAGGTATATTCTTGTATATATATTCGTAAATTATACGTTGCTACTATTACCGTTATTATGAGTACACGTTTAATCGGTAGCTCATGTGCATTCATACATACATTATATGGTGTATTGTGTATTATTGGTTATTTGCTTGATCGGGAATAATACCCCAATGTGAGATAGATATATGATATGGTTTGTTTGTAAATTACCGGTAGGTAATCGCCGTTGTGTATGGATTCTTGTTTAGTCTATATATATATAAGACTATGCTATATGTATAGAGTTGTGGTTTTGTGTGGTTATTTATATAAGGGCCATAGTATGTATATATGAAGTATGAATTGTTTATTGATACTTATCGGTTTGGTATGATGTTTATATATTCTATGAGAATATGTTTTATGTAATGAGTAATATTATACTATATTGTTGTAAGTTATTATGCGAGTAGGATATACACTCGACTTGTGAGAAGGTTGAAGGTTGGACTTAGAAAAATAATCACGCTTGCGGGAGAGATTGGCTTCAATGGAGTATTGAGGCGTTAACGTTGTGTTAGGATGCTTAGTGTATGCATTGGTTGTAGACTTGGTCTAGAGCTCAAGAAAGGATAGTTTGCGGAGTATAGACGTTTCGGACATTAGTAGCCTTGGCGATTCGTTGTGATTACTAGGAAGTCATCTCGGTTGAGTGTACTAGGTACACGAGTTTTGTGATAGATATGATTGTTGTTTGTCAAGGTGATAGACCTTGTTACTTGGTTCGATTTTTATTCAATTCGTGCATTAGTTGTAGGAAACACCTACTTGATGCATTGCAGATAGTAGTATATTAAATTCTCATCTCATAATATCATGTTCATTCATTTCCTTAGCATAAGGGAGACTATTAAGGGATGCTTAAAACCTTTTTAATCATGAACCTTCGCATCTAACTTACACTTGGAAACTTTGAGTATCAATTTAGCGGTACCCTAAATTGGTGATCAAAAGTAAGTTCGTTGTTGACCGACTAGGATTGGTATAAATTATGGTAGAAATTGACTACACCGTTACCAAATGGAATTGACATGAATGGAAAGAATTTTTCAAAACATGGCATTGTGTGCTCTTATGTGTTCTCACCAGCGATGGGAAATCGCGAGTGTGATTACATGGTTTGAAATACGATTTGGTTATCTTTGATTTGTTTGTAAATTGCTCCATAAGCAATTATTAATTCTTGTAACTTAGAATCTTTGTGCTTGAATTTCATGATGTGCCCAAAACAAATAGTTTCGGTAGTTAAATGTGTTCTTATGTTAAGTTTGGGATTTTGCCTACATGATTGGCGTAACATGTTCTTATGTGTATTTGCGACTCAAGTATGAGTCATGTTATTTTCAACCGTAAGTCTTGATGTTGTTGTGTCTATTGAGAATTCTTAGACTTTCGAATTTGGAATATTAGAGTTTAACCCTCGTGTGTATTACAGGTGGTAGAATCGGGGGATTCGAGTCTAGGTTGGTGGATTTGAACTTGGTGTATTGTGGTTTGAATCATGATTTAGAATTCGGGACGAATTCTTTTTAAAAGTGAGAGGGTGTGACGCCCCGCTCCTTCGTTATCTCGGTTTGCGTGCTATACTTGCACTTCTTCCTTTGTCGACTGTATGTTTGGGTTGCGAGAGGGTCTAGATATGTTTGAGAGACCATATTAAGACCAAAACATTATTAAGAGACTCCATATAGTTGTTGATTTGTTAAAGTCACAAGTCGTGACCCGACGATAGTCTAATGCGGCGATTGAGGTTTGCTTATGCTTTTGTGTTCGTGACCTCGGTTTGGGTCCTAGACCTCTTTAAGATAGTTTATTAACATGTTTAGATGTGTTAGACTTCAAGTTGGAGGTGTTCCTTAAGTCTATCGATGATTTGGAAGTTTTGGGGATAGCGTTCGTCTCTATCGCGTAGTTCGGGAATCGAGTCGCGTAATCGCCTCTCCTTTGGGATTCTTATTTCCCTAGTTGTTATTCAACTTCCTAGAAGTATTTAAGCTTCTTCATTAGCCCTTAGACTTGCCTTAAAAGTCTCCTTTCATTGCTCGTTTGATTTCGAGTTCGTTCGTCGTTTCGGTTGCACGTTGTTGCACCCCTTCCCGGTTTCGCTCCGAGTTGTTTCGGGAGTTGTTCGGGTGTGTTTTAGACTTGTTTTGAGTTAGGTTAGACCCTAGAATGGTTGCCCATGAGTTTGGGATCATTTAGATCAAGTTTAGACCAAGTTTTGGAGGTTCAGGAGCCGAGGCGCCCGCCTCGCATGGAGTGAGGCGCCCGCCTCAAGTACTGAGAGCACCCTTTAGTGTAGCCAGGCCGCATGGGAGGGTGAGGCGCCCGCCTCAACCCCGGATGTTACGGATTTTTCGCCTGTTTGGTATTGGACGACTTGTACACCATAACCCCTATCTAAACCTATCTTAAACCTCCCTAACCCTTCCCACTTGTGTCCTAACATGTCTAACTTGTTTTAAGGGTTGATTAAGAGTGCATTAGTGAGTGATTGAGTGGATTAATTAAGCCCAAATCAGATTTTAAGACACCACATTGTGGTGACACTTGTCCCACTCACTTGTTGACCATATTTAAGCCACAAATCTGATGTTGTGACCTCATTTCTCACCTCTCCTCTCCAAAAACGGGATAAGCCTCCTCCATGGTTCCTCCTTGAGTTCTTGAAGCTCTCATCTTCATCCTCCATGATCCATCCCCCATTTGCTCAAGCCTCCTCCACAAAAAGTGTAGAGCTCGACGAGAGGATCGTTTTCAACCGATTGATTTCTTCCTTTGCTTTCTTTAGTGAAGAACAAGTAATTTACCTTCTTTTATTTTGGTTCATTGGCCCTAAGGAAAACAACTTGCATGCTATTTGTGGGCAATGAACACTTGTATGCTATGTTTGCCCAATTTTGGGGATTTTGGAAGTATGAACTTGTTAGGAGTATTTGTAGATGACTTCTATGATTGTTGATGTATATGTTTATCCTTCATCTTGTGATTCTAGGGTTGTGAGCATGCTAGAAATCATGTTTACATTTTATTTGGGTTTATTATGAAAGTATGCCTATGGTTGGGGCTTTGGATATGTGAATACTCTATATACTATGGTTATGATCACTTAAACGAAATTATATGATTTATGAAATGGGTTTGATCTATGTTGGGTTTATTTGTGAATTTTAGGCTTGAGAGTCAATTCCAAAATATTGGAGAAATTATTGTTAGTTGAAGTAGGGTTAATGTTGAGATGGAGGAAAGGTTTAAGAATGAAATTTAGTATTTGGACTCATCGGAGTCATAATAGGTTCAATATTGTGTTAACGAATTAGGGTTGATGTCCTACGTCATTTGGGTTTCGTTGGCTATGTCTATGATGAATCCTTGGATTTTAGGCTTGGGAGATAAGCCGGATTATTTTTGGGATAAATTCTATAAACTTGAATGATGTGCTAATTTTGGGTTGTATGAAATGTGTATTAATGAAATGTGACATTTAGACTCAATGGAGTCATTTTGGGTTCAATAAGAAGTTAGTGAGCCTTATGTTGAAATCCTACGATGTTCTGGTTTGGTTGGTTTTGATTGTGAGTACCCGAGCATCTCGATTTGTGTCCCATTTGTGACACCCATGTTATAGAGACCTATTGGGAATTTGTTTAGAACGTGCTTGTAGAGCACGGTGTATTAGAGACCAACCCATGGTCTCGAGTGCCATTTAATATTGATTATTAGACGAGTTCACTATAAGGAATTTAGTCGCGAGGATATGAAAATACTTATGATTTAGACTATGAGGTAGTCTTGTCATTCATGAGATGGGTCTTGATGATGTCGACTATAATTGACGAGCGGGACTTTGGCTAAGTCTGGTGTGCCTCTAAGCGAAGCTAAATGCTAAGCCTTGAATTGTGGTGGTTCTTAGACTAAGTAGTAGTCTTTGATTTAATCTTGAGTAGAGGACTATAGTAGACCTCATTTTGTGAATTGTTGGGCTTATATGCTATTCTTGAATTGGTGATGACTTGAGGTTTATGAATACCTCAATACGTGGTTTTTGAACTAAACTTACAAGTTAGTTGAACATGTTAAGTGTGTACAAGTATGTGCATTGTTTATTGGGTTTTGTAGAGCATTATGACCTACTTGAATTAATAAGTTCTTTGTGATGAACTTGGTCCTTATTGGTTTATACAAGTAAATAATCTACTTGATCATCTTGATTTTGAGTCCAGCTGGCGTCTTGGTCGTTTTGTCGGCAATGGGACGATTCATGGCCTTTGGAAACATTCGCTATGAATCGCCGCATTGGTACCCTTTCTCCTCACTATTTGGCCGATAGTGGGATGTGGTCTCGTATTAGCGGCTCCTAGCCTGATATCGAGCTCCCATTTCTCATCCCCGGAGTCGGATGAATGTAACGCGGAACTCATTAAAGAAAACTGGTGAGTTATGATCATTTGAGGAATGAAACCCAGTTTATGATCATTTGAAGGGCTAGGCCCAGGTCTTGGTTTGAATATTGGAGGGCTTGTCCCAGTTCCTGATTCTGCGTGCTTATGTATAAGCACCTATATGAAAGATAACATGCTTTGTGGTTATGCAGTTTATGTTACATGTTGACGTTATACAAGTTATTGTTGGTATACGATTAAGATGCCATGATTTTGTATATGTTGGTGCATTTTGTTGGTATACGATTAAGATGCCATGATTTTGTATATGTTGGTGCATTATGCCATGCCACGATATGCTATGCCATACATTTGCATTTAGTAACTTACTGGGTCATTATGACTCATTTCGTGTGTTTGTTTTCCTTAGTTTTTGCAGCGATCCCGTTAGTACGCGTGGCGGCTTCGGATAGTGATTTCTAGAAGGTGGTCTTCCGGGCTCTAAGCTTGGAATTATTATTATTATTATTATGTTATTTTGTATTTGTGAGACACGAATGTAAAGTTACGTAGACTTTACTTGGGTAGTTTATTGTTAGTATTCTGTTATTGTATCTTTTAGAAGTTAATCCCTTGTTATTTCGGGTATGCTCTAGCTTATTCATCCTATTATTGTTGATATTGTCATCTCCGACGACATTAGTCGTGAGACTTGGGTTTAATTGTTAGGACTTGAATATCTTGTTCTTTTAGTTGAATTGTTCCTCCGGCATGCTTTAGCCGTTGAGTTGTTGTTTATTAGGTTGGTTCTTGTTGCTTCGCCGGCCTTAGGTTGCCGATGGTTGTTGTACGTGCGCAATGTTGCGTCACGCGAGTCGTAGATTTGTCGAGAGATAGTCGTCTCTCAGCCTTGTATTCCTTAGTTTAAAACTATAGGTTTTTGTCCCATTTATGATTTGCTTCCGCAGATTTTAGTTTTTGGTTATTCGGTTTTGCCGTTATGGCTTTTCATTTCCGTTTAGTGTTTGTTAGTTCAACTCTGGACTCGCACTACTACGCTTAGCGGGTGCTTGTTCGTCTTTTAGCTTGTCTTGGCGGCACGACCTTGGGATTCCGCATTGGGGTTCGGGTCGGGCTGTCACAAGGAAAGACCACTTTCCTTTGCCATTTATTGACCAAATTCTTGAAAGATTAGCAGGCCATGAATACTATTGTTTTCTTGATGGTTTTTCTGGGTATAATCAGATCCCTGTTGTACCTGAAGACCAAGAGAAAACAACATTTACATGTCCCTTTGGTACTTTTGCCTTTAGGAGAATGCCTTTTGGGTTGTGTAATGCACCAGCTACTTTTCAAAGATGCATGATTTCTATAATTTTAGACTTAGTTGAAAGATGCGTAGAAGTCTTCATGGACGATTTTTCAGTTTTCGGAAATTCTTTTGATCACTATTTAGAAAACCTTACATCTGTCCTGAAAAGATGCTGCGAAACTAATTTAACTTTAAGTTGGGAGAAAAGTCACTTCATGGTAAAACATGGAATTGTCTTAGGGCATGTTGTTTCAAATAAAGCAATTGAAGTTGACAAAGCTAAAATTGAAGTTATTTCGCAACTACCCCCTCCCACTTCAGTTAAAGGAGTTTGAAGTTTTCTGGGTCATGCTGGTTTTTATCGTAGATTTATAAAAGATTTTTCCAAAATCTGTAAACCTCTATGTAATTTTTTAGCAAAAGATACAGAGTTTATTTTTGATAAAGAATGTTTGGATGCTTTTAATCTATTAAAAGAAAAGTTGACTACTGCCCCAATTTTAGACCCCGATTGGTCACTGCTCGAAATCATGTGTGATGCATCGATTTTGCAATTGGAGCCGTGTTAGGACAAAGGGTAGATAGAAAGCCTCATGTGATCCATTATGCTAGCGAACTCTAAACGACGATGCTCAATTGAATTATACCACTACGAAAAGGAAGGAATTTTAGCAGTAGTATATGCTTTAGAAAAATTTAGATCATATTTGCTAGGATCAAAGGTGATAATCTTTTCTGATCATTCTGCATTGAAATATCTCTTAAGTAAGAAGGATGCTAAACCAAGATTAATTAGATGGATGTTATTGTTACAAGAATTTGACATAACTATCAAGGATAAAAGAAGAACCGAGAATGTTGTGGCTGACCACTTGTCTAGGTTAGAATTTTCACCCTTGTTGGAATGTCAATTTCTTAATGATCCTGTCCCCATTAATGATAATTTTCCTGATGAACAACTCCTAGCCATTAAAGATTCTAACCCTTGGTATGCTGATTTTGTCAACTACTAATTTGTCTGATATAATTAATCCGGATTTTGATCATTACGAAAAGAAGAAATTTTTGGCGGAAACGAAAAATTATTTTTGGGAAGCTCCTCACTTATATAAGATTTGCTCTGATTCTTTAATAAGAAGATGTATTCCAGAAAAAGACCAACAAGGTATCATGGAATTTTGCCATGGATATTCATGTGGTGGTCATTTTAGTGGTAATAAAACCGCTCGAAATTTTTTGCAATCAGGTTGTATTGGCCTCTGCTTTTAGAGATTGTGAACTGCTTTTTGTAACATGTGATAAATGTCAAAAGTGTGGTATAGGAAAGAGAAACGAGATGCCCTTACATGTCAATTTAGTAGTTGAAATCTTTGATGTTTGGGGTATTGATTTTATGGGTCCCTTTCCTGTGTCCAATAATTGTGAATATATTTTGGTAGCAGTTGATTATGTCTCTAAATGGATAGAAGCAGTAGCAACTAAAACTAATGATGGTAAAACAGTAGTCAAATTTGTTGAATATTTATTTGCTAGATATGGAGTCCCTAAGGCCATAATAAGTGACCAGGGAACTCATTTTACTAATAAGTTGTTAAAAAGTGTTCTTAGAAAGCATGGTGTAACTCACAAGTTAGCTACACCTTATCATCCACAGACTTCTGGACAAGTAGAAGTAAGCAATAGGCAGATAAAAGCAGTGTTAGAAAAGACTGTTAGGCCTAATCGTAAAGATTGGGAATCTAAACTCAAGGATGCTTTATGGGCATACCGAACTGCTTTTAAGACACCCATAGGAATGAGTCCATATAAAATGGTATATGGCAAAGCTTGCCATTTACCAGTGGAAATTGAGCATAAAGCCTATTGGGCAATTAAAGAATTGAATTTAGATTTGACATTAGCTGGAGAAGAAAGATTGTTCCAGTTAAATGAGTTAGAAGAACATAGACTTAATTCGTACCAGAATGCAAAAACTTATAAAGAAAAGACCAAAAAGTATCATGACATGGGATTAGCCAACAAAATGCTTCATCCAGGTATGAAAGTACTATTGTTTAACTCTAGGTTAAGGTTATTCCCAGGAAAGTTAAAATCCAAATGGTCTGGTCCTTTTAGAATAGTACGAATTTATCCTCATGGGGCTGTTGATATACAAAACCCCAAAAATAATGAAGTGTTTAAAGTGAATGGACACCGACTCAAGCCGTATTTTGAGCCAATGTCAGTTGAACGAACAATTGAATTAATCCGTTTGGCTGACAATGAACCACCAAGAGACTAGGCTTGCAGTTTGGTCGAGCCAAAGACATTAAACAAAGGCGCTAAGTGGGAGGCAACCCACTAATTTGAAAGTTATTTAGTAGTTATTTAGATATGTTTTTCTCCGTTAAATTCTATTCTTGGACATTTAATTTTTAATTAAATATGCAAAAATTTAAGTTTGGGGGAGAAAAACATTTTAGTGTTGTATTTATATGTTGCTAATAATTTTTAGTTTTAGAATTTTTGTTTAGATTTTTCATACAGGAATTATCAAAGACATAACGGAAGTTAACGAAAGGGCTAAACTGCAAACTGTTGAAAAGCTGGAAAGAAAAACAAAGTGGAAGTTTCTGTCCACCTTGCGGACGCAAGGTGTAGAGGACCTTGCGACCGCAAGGTCCCCAGTAAATGCGAATCTCGGGCAGTGAAGTGTCAGACATGGGGAATGAATGAAGGAATCCCAACCGCTTTGACTGTCCACCTTGCGGACGCAAGGTGTGGCAGACCTTGCGACCGCAAGGTCCCCTTATTTAAGGCCACCGGTTTTCTTCTTCAGAAAACACACAGAAACTCTCCTCTCTCTCTCAAGCAGCAGCAGCAGCAGCCAAATCCCTTCCAGAATTCCGGCAGATCTTCCATTATCTCAGCATAAACTTCAAGATCTCTCTTCTCCCTCCTCAATACTCTTCATCTCCCTCATTCATCATCCACCATTTCACTCCACCAAGTTGAAGAATTTTGAAGAACGAGAAGAGAACCACCATTGTTGCTGTCAAAGATCATCTTCACTCCGGCTGCATTCACTCAGATCAGGCTGCAAACTAGTACTCCTAACACCCTCTTTAATTTCGTATGTAAAATATTTGCATGCTAGGGTGCTAGTTAATTTTTAACATAGATATATTTTTGCATGCTTTAGATTAAATTTTAGTTTTAAAATTTTAAAACCAATTTTATTTGATAAAATTTTTAGTTTTTAAAATTTTATTTCAAACAAAATATTTAGGAAGCGTAGAAATACTGGTTCTTCATCCTCCGGCCCTGTTCAGGAGGAAGAACAAAATTTTGACATCTACCGCTTCGTGTCCTACGAAGCATCAGAAAGGTACACCAACAAACTCTCCATGTCCTTGGTGCCCGAAAGGGGATTTAAGGCTGAAGATTTTGGTCTTCGTCCCGTTCTGATGGCTCGTAGGTGGGGGCTTCTGTTAGATTCTCCGCCTAGGGACGCCATAGTCCCTATTGTCCGAGAATTCTACGCCAATGGCAACATTGGCATGGATGGCGGTGTGCTAGACAAATGTTAGAACATTACCGCCAATTTTTCATCCGAAAGCATTAACATGTACTTCGGCACCTCCAACTTTGCGGTTGGTGCCGATGATTTTAGCACACACCTCCACCCCCGTATCCCTGTCGAGGTGGTAAACGCTGTCATTGCTCTCCTTGGTGTGGAGTGGTCCTATAGCCGTCAACCACCATTTGGACCACGCATCATGAAAGAGTCCTTCTTCAAGACACGGCCAAGCCCGTATAAATTTGTTTGTGGTCGTCTCATGCCCTCAAGTCACCAAAACACGGTGAATTGGGAGAGGGTCGCTCGACCTACACCATCATGATCGTGGGTCTATTGATGTTGGTCGCTTGATCAACGGCCAAATCAAGACCCTTATTAGAGGTAGGACGAATGCGGGTTCGCTGCTCCCACATTTGATTACCATCGACTTGTGTAGGGGGCAAACGTGAGAATGCCCAAACACGCTGAGAGGCTGAAGGCTAGTCCGATTATAACTAGGGCCATTTTGTTTGAGCATCACCAGCAGCCGAGAGTGAGGGTTCCTCAAGAGGACGAGCCCGAAGAGGAAAACGAGGATCCGCTCGTTGGGATCTCCAACAAAGTTGGAGGAAGCCGCCCTCCAAACCGATATGGTGAGTCGCCAGCTGGCCCAAATGCGTCGACCACCGAAATTTTTTGTGGGCCAACGACGGGGACGCACCTGCCCAACTATTATGGCCGCCACCGTGCACGATCCCCGAAGTTTCGCCCTCATTCGTTATCTCCGCCCGACTCACCTTGAGTCGAGGCCCAAGCCCTCGCTCGTTAGGTGGACCCGCTATGTCCTTTTGATATTTGTCCTACCCCATCAATCCTCTCATATGTTCCTCTATTTTGAGGACAAAATAGAACTTAAGTTTGGGGGGGGATTTAAAACTTTAGGTCTTAGCAGGTCCCAGCCTAACGAGGTATGGAGTTGGGCTATGTCGTTAGGGTGTAAGAGAATTTCTTTATTTGATGACCATATAACTCTTCACCCTATTTATCCTGTTTTTATTTTTTTTGATTTTCGGAGGTGTTGCCTTGACCAGAATACACTTATTTTGGATACTCGTGGGTTCCTCTTATGGGGACCCATCATCGATTGTGTCATCGTCATCACCTCCAATTTTCGCAATTTCTTAAAAAAATTTATAAAAAAAATTATAATAATAAAATATTTAAATTCAAAATATTCATCCTCGAGTTTAGGTGTGGTAATGCTAGTCGTAGTCCATGAGGAGATTAGTGCAATGAACTGCATAGTTAGTCCGTAGATCCCCCTGGAATTCACTTAATTTTGCGAAACTTTTACTTTTCTCCAAATTCTTCATGCACTCACACCAGTCATAACTTTGGATTGATTAGAATAGTTTTATAAAGTTTATAACACCGATTTATCTTCAACAAGATATGCATGCGAATATGATGCATAGCCATTCGAACATGATTGTTACATTAAACTGTAACTTAGGGTCAATTGCATGATAAATAGATCCCTTGGATTTTTCTCATTTATATATCTCAAGCACACTTTCGAACCGTGTCCGCATGTTAGTCTCAATTATCCCTACCATCTGTTTTAGCGAATGCTTATGTGAAATCCAGTGATGCTAAACACTCAACCCAATTCCCATTGTTGATATGTGTGGGTCCCAATGAGCACAATAATAAGCTAGAAGGGGGGGTTGAATAGCTTATTAACACTTTAAAACTTTTAAAGTAAGTTCCTTGAAAGTTACTTGCAATCTATGAAAAGAATCAAGTAGCGGAAGACCTTCAAGAAAATTGTTCCGTGTATGCCGATAAGGACTACCAGTAGACCTTTTTACGCATTACTTAAGTTCTCAAATGGATGAAGTAAACAATGAAACCGAGCAGTTCAATAATTAAACGCATGTAAGGAAATAACACAAGTATTTTGGGATGGTTCACACTATAATGAGTGCTACGCCCACCACCAAGGCAGTCAACCTTGGATTTAAATTGTGCACTATGTTTTCCACTTAGATCAATTACAAAGAATATCCCTAATGGATCGTGTACAAAATATTGACTTGTGTTTGGGTCTAGGGAATTAAATATCTGTAAATACAAGATATTTAATTGAGTGTGCGAGAATATAGTTAATGGAAGTAAACAACAAGAAGAATAAAACAATAAATGTTGAAGAGCAACTTCTTGTTGTTGACGAGGACTTCTAGATCCGTTGAGGATCTATTGAATGCACCGGTGAAAGACTTGGAGTTGTGTAGATTTAGAGCAATTCTTTAAGTGTTCGATTGATTACATGCTTGTCTATTGTTCCGCCTTCAATGGTATTTAAAGCGTGTGCACTTCAAAAGATCCGTTGGAGAAGGACGAAGACTTCAACAACTCTTTTCATAAATGCATTAAATGCATGGGGTCGATCAAGGAATTTCGTCTTCACGATAACTAGAGCAGATAATCATTTCGAGATCTTCAAAAAGGTGGGCGATTTGGTGTCGATTCGAGATGAAGCGTAAAGTAGGGGGCATCGCTTATTAATCGCTCGAGATGAAAAGTATTCTCGCTTTTCGGAAATTTGCTTTCGGCGGCTTGACATGTTAGGAAAAGACTTGGATTAATTTAAATATCATATGGGAATAAGTTTGAATTAATCCAGCTAGCTTTGATCTGGAGCGGACACGTAGAAGCAGATCAGTGGACACGAGGTCTACCGATCTTAAGCTTTGAGCGAGGTCTTCGGTGAAGCGAGAAGTGGTCTTCCGATGTTCCCTGAAAAGGTCCTACAAAAACTATACAAGGCAAAGTTCTATACACAGTTGCCACGCTAATCGATACTGTGCACCCGATTAGCCATCAAGTATAAAACTAATGTAATGTACGATCGATCGATATAAATTTAACATAAGTATCAACAATCTCCTCCTATTTATATATGGTCATCATTACTACAAATGAGGGTTTTAAAACAAGTTATTTAATAGATAATAGCATGTCTGAGAAAGTTTATATATTACGTAATTGGTAGACATGCCTCTATTAAACAGAATAACACCTCGGATGCAAGGGACTAATCTAAGTGCGTATACAAGAATAAGAGAGTCAAAGAATAGCACACAGATCAGCAGCAGTTTAAATCAATTTAAACTGAATGTTTAAATTCTCATATGGATAAACAATAAAGCAGCAAGAATTTAAACAACATAATTTTTGAAAAAAGCAAGTAATCATCGTATTTATAAACAAGATGTTTACATTTGTGAGTTTTCAAAAATAAGATAAATACAAAGGAAAGGGAAGAAAAGATACAAAAGCTACCAAGGTCTTTTCCCTTTGCCTTTGTCTGCACCTCCTTTCTCTTCTTTCTCGCTCTAGCTCTTCCAGGTCTTCTTTGGTATTCGGCATCCGCATCGGAGGTGCGGTGGAGCGAGAACGGTAGTCTAGTTCTTCACGAAGACGGCCAATTGTTCTCTTCCAACAAAGATTGTTGATAGATCTCATTTGTTTCTCCTCCGTGATGGCGGATCACGATCCGGTTGGCATTCATAACGTCATGAGCGAGTTTCGAGCGAGGTTGTTGAGTTCCATAATAGAGTACGATCGTGGCTTAGATGGAGAGTGATGGCATGGAATAGCTCGTAGAAAATGGAACCGATGATACGACAGCCTTCATTTCGTTGAGCTGCGATGTTGATCTTGACATCGGTGAAGTCGTGCCGCATCTGTCCAAAAACGAGTCGAGACATCCTCTTGAAATCGTCGAAGATGATTTGCAAGCATTTATCGGCCTTGGGGCCGCGGCTCGCCGATAGCGTAGAGATGCTTGTGAGTTCGCCTAACTTATTGGTAGATGGCATCTAAGGACAAAACTTCAAAGTTAGGCCGATTGGAAGTAGAGGCTTGGCCAATGTGAATGTGTCGGCGGAGAGGCAGAGTCTGCAGGCCTGAAGGGCGTTTGGAGAGGGGGAGTTCTGGAGGCGGAAGAAGAAGAGTCTTGGGTTGGTATGGTTTTGGTGGAAGAGGATAGGGCTATAGGGGGAGGTGGAGGAGTTGGTGGGGAATCGGTTCCATCGGTGTATCGGTGTGAATTTTCAGCGATGTGGGAGGATTGGGAATGGGTTCGGTAGAGAACCGAGAAAGAAGGCGAGGGTAGAATAGGAATTTTGGTTTTGAAGAGAAGGTTGGGGAGGTTGAGAAGGTTGAGGAGGTGATGAGAAGAGGTGAATAGATGCGCTCTTGACGAAAGTTCGAAGAGGAACTTAGCGGCAGCCGGGGGTCTAGGGTTGTGGTGTGGTTGAAGAAGTTGGTTGGGATTGGGGTGGTGAGGAGGGTGTGGATGGGTCAGGTGAGTAGTTAAAGGGTGAGGGAGGAGGAGGAGTTGGGGTTACAGGTGGCTCCTCCTGAGGGATAGACTCCTCCGGAGGTGGTGAATTCCTCGAGTAGATGACTCGAAGGAATAGATGAAGGGTTGGCAATTATGGTTTGGGCGTCGGTAGTTGGTTGGGGTTCGGTAGTTGGTATAGTTGAAGGGTTGACAGGTTGAGTGTTGGGCATCGGTAGAGGTAGTTGGTTGGTGGCGGTAGAGGATTGCAGGTAGCTCGGTAGCTCTCTTTTTCTTCCTCGGCGGTGAATAGGAGACTTCAGTTGCTTCATCGGAAGAGGTTGGAGGGGGATGGGTGGGCTGGGTGGTCTTCAAAGGTTTCTGAAGTCTCCTTCGTTTAGGTTTGGGAGTGGAGTGCGGGAGGTGGTGAAGGAGGTTGGGCTGGATTGGGTAGATGGTTTGGCTTGGGTAGATGGAGGAGAGGAGTGGCTAGATTGGCCTGGTGCCTTCTTCTTCTGGCCTTCCTTCATCTCCCTACGGATCCATTTGGCCTGCTCCTCTTCAGTTGGAGCTGCCACTTCCGGCCTTGTCCTTTTGGCTTTGCCTTTGGCTGCTATTTTGGATCTTAGCAGCATCTCTGCCTCATCAGCCAGTCCTTTGGCCTTAAGATGGAGGTCCGTGGCCACTTGTTCATCAAACTTGGCAGAGGCCTTTTCGAAGGACTTGCTTGCAGCTACATGTGCTTCCATGTTGAAGCGGGTGACCAAGATAGGTGCAGGCTTGGCCACTTTGTCAAGAGACCGGTAGACCTTTCGCACCGGCGCTTGTTCGTGTCGGTGTATTTCTTGGAAAGAGGTGTGAGTTGTTTGTCCTTGGCCACCGTATAACTCATCTTCTTTCAAAGAAGAGTTGATGGCTGCATCATCCCTTAGAAGGCGTTGATGATAGTCGGCGAAGGCGTTTGCAAGTGGGGTTGCCCTTTGCTTTCTCCACCTTGCTTTAGCTCGTCGAAGATGATGAGCCCCGTTGAGGCAGCGAAGAAATATAGCACTTGTCGGTTTGATCGATGGGCGATAAACATGTCATGTGCTCCACTCTTGAATAGAAGCCCCTTGTCTAGAAGGTGGCTGGTGCAGTAGACGTCAAGAGGGAACAAGTTTCGGAGCATTTTCCCTTGAGGCTCTCGGAGAGCATCTACTCCCCTCATGGCTTCCGAGGCATGTAAAGCCTCAGAGTGGTTCTTTGAAATAGCTCCTCAAGTAATGCACGCCAATTATGGTGGAAATAGATTTGGCGGTGCGGAGATGGGACGGCCTCGAATCCATCCACGAAGCGATGCGGTTCATGAGCTCCATTCGTTGATAAAATTCTTACGCGGGGAAGATCTTGTAAGTTTTTTCGTTGAGGCGAGAAGAGGCGCAGAATCCGAGGCGTCCATATCCTCGCAAGCTTTTACACCGGCGGCTATAGAATTGATTGACGAAGGTCAATGCCGGAATGTATAGCTTGGGGTCCAGCGACAATGATATCGTGAGCGGCGAGGATAGGTTGGATATCTGGAAGATTTATGTTTGAGCTGGGAGGAATGACTTTTCGAGGTCAAAGCCTTCCATCGTGCTTGGATTTTGAGGTTCTTGCCTGAAAGAAAAACAAAATACAAGTTAGGGCTTTTCATCTAGACATCTAAACAAGTAGGAATTTCAAAGATTTTCAAAATAATTCGAAATTTTCAACCCAAAAACTTGAAACCCTAGAATGTTTAGAGAATCCACACTCGAGAAAAACATAACAGAAGTTTTCATAAGAATAAACAGTGAATAAGCAAAAGCATTTGTTAGAATTCGAGGATTATAACAACAACAATGGCGAATTACTGTATGAACTCGAAAATGACGGTTAGAATTCCAAAAGAATTTTAAGTTTATACAGAAATGCAGAACGATACATAGAAAATTTCGAGTAGAGTAGAGAAAAACGTACCATTGTTGAAGATGAGAAGAAGAAACAAGAAGAAGAACGTGAATTTGCAGAAAGTAGTTATGCAGAGAGAGAGAGAAAGTTTCTGGTCAAAGGAGTTTCGTAAAGTTTGGAAATGACGGTTCGAGGACTATTTAAAGGCGAGAAAATATCAGTTTTGAAAAAGCGGGAACTTAAGATATTTTCTTAAGTACCAATTTTTGTCCTTGACCCCTTTTATTGCTTTAGAAACCTCTTTAGCAGAAAATAGACTAAGTAAGAGTACTAACCTTTAGGTCTTCCGGTAAAGAAGAACTTACGTCTTCCGATTAGTCTAATACTGGGTCTACCGGTATGAAGGAAACATTATCAAAATATTGAAATTAAGCAGTAGGATCAATCATACCAAGATTTCTCCTTAAATAAGCAAACCTGGTGGCATCCAGTGGTTTTGTGAGAATGTCTGCCAATTGATGCTCAGTTGGAACATATTCCAGACTGATGTTACCTTTTTCCACATGATCTTTGAGAAAATGATAACGAATATCAATGTGCTTTGTCTTTGAATGCATCACTGGATTTTTGGAGACTGAGATAGCTGATGTGTTGTCACACATGATTGGGCAGTTTTCAGTCTTGATGTTGTAGTCCACCAATTGTTGCTTCATCCATAGCAGTTGAGAGCAACAGCTGCTTGCAGCAATGTATTCTGCTTCTGTGGTTGAGTTTGCCACTGATCCTTGTTTCTTGCAAGACCATGAGACGAGTCTGTTTCCAAGAAATTGACAAGTCCCACTGGTGCTTCTTCTGCTTACTTTGCAGGCTGCATAATCTGCATCTGAGTATCCAACTAAATTGAAGTTGTTGGATTTTGAGTACCAGATGCCTAGATTTGTTGTTTTTGAAACATATCTGATGATACGTTTGGCAGCAAGCAAATGTGACTCCTTTGGATCTGCCTGAAATCTAGCACAAACACAAACAGCAAACATAATGTCAGGTCTACTAGCAGTAAGGTAAAGAAGTGAACCTATGATTCCTCGATACTTGGTCATGTTCTCTTGCTTTCCCTTTTCATCTTTGTCAAGATGGCAGTCGGTAGACATTGGAGTTTCAAATCCTTTGGCTGAATCAAGACCAAACTTCTTGATTAGTTCCTTTGCATACTAATTAGAGTTAATTGCAATAAAAACATCTTACATTTCACAAATTTT